>JANJGN010001351.1:0-153062 GCA_026770705.1 Isurus oxyrinchus
CACTCACTCTCACTCTTCACCCTCACTCACTCACTCACCCTCACTCACTCACCCTCCTCACTCAGCCTCACTCACTCTCACTCCTCACCCTCACTCACTCACTCACCCTCACTCACTCACCCTCACTCCTCACCCTCACTACACTCACTCCACCCCTCACTCACTCACCCTCACTCACACCCTCACACCTCACTCCCCTCACTCCTCACTCCTCACCCTCACACACCACCCTCACTCACCCTCACCTCACTCACTCACTCACCCTCACTCACTCACCCTCACTCACTCACCTCACCCCCTCACTCACACCTCACCTCACACCTCACTCACTCACCCTCACTCACTCACCCACTCACCCTCACCCTCACCTCACCCTCACTCACCCTCACCTCACCACTCCTCACCACTCTTCTCACTCACCCTCAACCTCACTCACCACTCACTCACCCTCACCTCACCTCACTCACCTCACCCTCACCCTCACTCCTCACCCTCACTCACTCCCACCCTCACTCACTTCACACCCACTCACTCACTCCTCACTCCTCACCCTCACTCACTCACACTCACTCACCCTCACTCACTCACCCTCACTCTCACTCTCACTCACCATCACCTCACTCCTCACCCTCACTCACACACTCACTCACTCATCCTCACTCACCTCACTCACCCTCATCTCATCCTCACTCACTCACACCCTCACCTCACCCTCACTCCTCACCCTCACTCACACTCACTCCTCACCCTCACTCACACCCTCACTCACTCACTCCCACTCACTCACTCCTCACCCTCACCCTCATCCTCACCATCACTCACCCCACTCACTCACTTTCACCCCTCATCCTCACGCACTCACCCTCACTCACACCCTCACTCCACCTCACTCACACTCTCACTCACACCCTCACTCACTCACCCTCACTCACTCACCCTCACTCTCACCTCACACCCTCACTCACTCACTCACCCTCACTTACTCACCTCACCACACCACTCACTCACCCTCACTCACTCACACCTCACTCACACCCTCACTCACACCCCTCACTCACTCTCTCACTCACCCTCACTCCTCACCCTCACTCCCTCACTCACCCACTACTCACTCACTCCTCACTCCTCACCTCACACCTCACTCTCACTTTCACTCACCCTCACTCACTCTCACTCACTCTCACTATTCACCCTCACACCTCACCCTCACTCACTCACCCTCACTCACTCCCTCACACCTCACCTCACTCACTCACCCTCACTCACTCTCACTCACTCACCCTCACACCTCACCCTCACTCACACCCTCACTCACTCACTCTCACTCACTCACCCTCACTCTCACTCACTCACCCTCATTCCTCACCCTCACTCACTCACCCTCACTCCTCACTCTCTCACTCACCCTCACTCTCACTCACTCACCCTCACTCTCACCCTCACTCACTCACCATCATCACTCACTCTCACTCACTCTCACTCACTCACCCCTCACTCCTCACTCTCTCACTCACCCTCACTCCTCACTCTCACTCACTCACCCTCATTCGTCACACTCACTCACTCGCCCTCACTCCTCACCCTCACTCACTCACCCTCACTTCTCACCCTCACTCACTCACTCACCCTCACTCAGTCACCCTCACTCACTCACACTCACTCACTCACTCTCAATCCTCACCCTCACTCAGTCACCCTCACTCACTCACCCTCAGTCACCCTCACTCCTCACTCTCACTCACTCACCCTCACTCACACCCTCACTCACTCACTCTCACTCACTCACCCTCATTCACACCCTCACACCTCACCCTCACTCACTCACTCTCACTTCTCACCCTCACTCCTCACCCTCACTCACCCTCACTCTCTCACCCTCACTCACTCACCCACCCTCACTCCTCACCCTCACTCACTCACTCTCACTCACCCTCACTCACTCACCCTCACTCCTCACTCACTCACACACTCACTCACACCCTCACTCACTCTCACTCCTCACCCTCACCACACTCACCCCTCACTCACTCACTCCTCACCATCACTCACTCACTCACCCTCACTCACTTTCACTCACTCACCCTCACTCACACCCTCACACACACTCTCACTCACATGCTCACTCACTCACCCTCATTCCTCACCCTCACTCACTCACCCTCACTCACACCCTCACTCATTCTCACTCCTTACCCTCACTCACACCCTCACTCACTCACTCACCCTCACTCACACTCACTCACCCCCACTCACACCCTCACTCACTCACCCTCACTCACTCTCACTCCTCACCCTCGCTCCTCACCATCACTCACTCTCACTCACTCACCCTCACTCACTCACCCTCACTCACTCACCCTCACTCACTCAGCCTCACTCACTCAGCCTCACTCACTCTCACTCCTCACCCTCACTTACTCACTCACCCTCACTCACTCACCCTCACTCACTCAGCCTCACTCCTCACCCTCACTTACACTCACTCACACTCACTCACCCTCACTCACTCTCACTCACCCTCATTCACTCACCCTCACTCACTCACTCACCCTCACTCACTCACCCTCACTCACCCTCACTCCCCCACCCTCACTTACACTCACTCACCCTCACTCACTCACCCACACTCAACCCTCACTCACACCCTCACTCACCCTCACTCCTAACCCTCACTTACACTCACTCACCCTCACTCACTCACCCTCACTCACACACTCACTCACTCTCACTCACTCACCCTCACACCTTCACTCACTCACTCACTCTAACTCCTCACCCTCACTCCTCACCCTCTCTCACACTCACTCACCCTCACTCACTCACCCTCACTCACTCTCCCTCCTCACCCTCACTCACACCCTCACTCAGTCACCCTCACTCACTCACACTCACTCACTCTCTCAATCCTCACCCTCACTCACACCCTCACACACACCCTCACTCACACCCTCACTCACACCCTCATTCCTCACCCTCACTCACTCACCCTCACTCACACCCGCACTCATTCTCACTCCTCACCCTCACTCACTCACCCTCACTCACCCTCACTCACTCACCCACACTCACTCACCCCCACTCACTCACCCTCACTCACTCACTCTCATTCCTCACCCCTCACTCCTCACCCTCACTCAGAATCACTCACCCTCACTCACTCTCACTCCTCACCCGCACTCCTCACCATCACTCACCTCACTCTCACTCACTCACCCTCAATCACTCTCACACTTCACCCTCACTCACTCACCCTCACTCACTCACTCTCACTCACTCAGCCTCACTCACTCTCACTCCTCACCCTCACTCACTCACCCTCACTCACTCACCCTCACTCACTCAGCCTCACTCCTCACCCTCACTTACACTCACTCACACTCACTCACCCTCACTCACTCTCACTCACCCTCATTCACTCACCCTCACTCACTGACTCTCACTCCTCACCCTCACTCCTCACCATCACTCACTCACTCTCACTCACACCCTCACTCACTCTCACTCCTCACCCTCACTCATTCACTCACCCTCACTCACTCACCCTCACTCACCCTCACTTACACTCACTCAGCCTCACTCACTCACCCTCAGTCACTCTCACTCACTCACCCTCACTCAACCCTCACTCACACCCTCACTCACTCACCCTCACTCCTAACCCTCATTTACACTCACTCACCCTCACTCACTCACCCTCACTCACACACTCACTCACTCTCAGTCACTCACCCCTCACACCCTCACTCACTCACTCATTCTAACTCCTCACCCTCACTCCTCACCCTCTCTCACACTCACTCACCCTCACTCACTCACCCTCACTCACTCTCACTCCTCACCCTCACTCACTCACCCTCACTCATCACCCTCACTCACTCACACTCACTCACTCTCAATCCTCACCCTCACTCACTCACCCTCACTCCTCACACTCACCTCCTCACCCTCACTCACTCACCCCACACTCACTCATTCTCACTCACTCATGCAACCTCACTCACACCCCTCACTCATTCACTCACCATCACTCACTCAGCCTCACTCCTCACCCTCACTTACACTCACTCACACTCACTCACCCTCACTCACTCTCACTCACCCCTCATTCACTCACCCTCACTCACTCACTCTCACTCACTCACCCTCACTCACTCACCCTCACTCCTCACTCACTCACACCCTCACTCACACCCTCACTCACTCTCACTCCTCACCCTCACTCACCCTCACTCACTCACCCTCACTCACTCACCCCTCACTCCTCACCCCTCACTCACACTCACTCACCCTCACTCACTCACTCTCACTCCTCACCCTCACTCCTCACCCTCACTCACACACCCTCACTCACACCCTCACTCATTCTCACTCCGCACCCTCACTCACTCACCCTCACTCACCCTCACTCACTCACCCTCACTCACTCACCCTCACTCACCCTCACTCACTCACCCTCACCCCAACTCACTCACCCTCACTCACCCTCACTCACTCACTCTCATTCCTCACCCTCACTCCTCACCCTCACTCACACTCACTCACCCTCACTCACTCTCACTCCTCACCCTCACTCCTCACCATCACCCACTCACTCTCACTCACTCACCCTCACTCACTCTCTTCACCCTCACTCACACCCTCACTCACCCTCACTCACTCACTCAGCCTCATTCACTCTCACTCCTCACCCTCACTCACTCACCCTCACTCACCACCCTCACTCACTCACCCTCACTCCTCACCCTCACTTACACTCACACTCACTCACTCACCCTCACTCACTCTCACTCACCCCTCACTCACTCACTCTCACTCCTCACCCTCACTCCTCACCATCACTCACTCACTCTCAATCACACCCTCCCTCACTCTCACTCCTCACCCTCACTCATTCACTCACCCTCACTCACTCACCCTCACTCACCCTCACTCCCACTCCCCACCCTCACTTACACTCACTCAGCCTCACTCACTCACCCTCAGTCACTTCACTCACTCACCCTCACTCAACCCTCACTCACACCCTCACTCACTCACCCTCACTCCTAACCCTCACTTACACTCACTCACCCTCACTCACTCACCCTCACTCACACACTCACTCACCCTCACACCCTCTCTCACTCACTCTTACTCCTCACCCTCACTCCTCACCCTCACTCACACTCACCCTCACTCACTCACCCTCACTCACTCTCACTCCTCACCCTCACTTACTCACCCTCACTCACTCTCACTCACTCACACTCACTCACTCTCAATCCTCACCCTCACTCAGTCACCCTCACTCCTCACCCTCACTCACTCACCCACACTCACTCTTTCTCACTCACTCATGCAACCTCACACACCCTCACTCATTCACTCACCCTCACTCACTCACCCTCACTCACCCTCAATCCTCACCCTCACTCACTCACCTTCACTCACACCCTCACTCACTCTCACTCCTCACCCTCACTCCTCACCCTCACTCACTCACCCACACTCACTCTTTCTCACTCACTCATGCAACCTCACTCACACCCTCACTCATTCACTCACCCTCACTCACTCACCTTCACTCACACCCTCACTCACTCACACTCACTCACTCACCCTCACTCACCTTCACTCACACCCTTACTCACTCACTCTCACTCCTCACCCTCACTCCTCACCCTCACTCACACTCACTCACCCTCACTCACTCACTCTCATTCCTCACCCTCACTCCTCACCATCACTCACTCACTCTCACTCACTCACCCTCACTCACTCTCACTCCTCACCATCACTCACTCACCCACCCTCACTCAATTTCACTCACTCACCCTCACTCACTTACCCTCACTCACACACCCTCACTCCTCACCCTCACTCACCCTCACTCCTCACCCTCACTCACTCACCCTCACTCACACCCTCACTCACTCACCCTCACTCACTCACCCTCACTCCTCATGTTCACTCACCCTCACTCATCCCCACTCACTCACCCTCACTCACTCACCCTCACTCATCCCCACTCACTCACCCTCACTCACTCACTCTCATTCCTCACCCTCACTCCTCACCCTCACTCACACTCACTCACCCTCACTCACCCTCACTCCTCATCCTCACTCCTCACCATCACTCACTCTCACTCACCCTCACTCACTCTCACTTCTCACCCTCACTCACACCCTCATTCACTCACCCTCACTCCCTCAGCCTCACTCCTCACCCTCACTTACACCCACTCACACTCACTCACTCACCCTCACTCTCACTCACTCACCCTCACTCACTCTCACTCACTCACTCTCACTCACTCACTCTCACTCACTCACCCTCACTCACTCTCACTCCTCACCCTCACTCATTCACTCACCCTCACTCCTCACCCTCACTTACACTCACTCACCCTCAGTCACTCACCCTCAATCACACACTCACTCACTCACCCTCACACAACCCTCACTCACACCCTCACTCACTCACCCTCACTCCTAACCCTCACTTACACTCACTCACCCTCACACCCTCACCCTCACTCACTCACACTCACTCACTCTAACTCCTCACCCTCACTCTCACCCTCACCCTCACTCACTCACCCTCACTCACACACTCTCACTCCACACCCTCACTCAGTCACCCTCACTCCTCACGCTCACTCACTCACTCACTCACACTCACTCATGCAACCTCACTCACACCCTCACTCACTCAAACTCACTCACTCAACCTCACTCACTCAACTTCACTCCTCACCCTCACTCATTCACCCTCACTCCTCACCCACACTCACTCACCCACATTCACTCATTCTCACTCACTCATGCAACCTCACTCACAGCCTCACTCACTCAAACTCACTGACTCAACCTCACTCACTCAACTTCACTCCTCACCCTCACTCCTCACCCTCACTCCGTTACCCTCACTCCGGACCCTCACTTCTCACCCTCACTCAATCACCCTCACTCACACATGCTCACTCACTCACCTCACTCACACTCACTCACAACCTCACTCAATCACTCTCACTCACTCACTCGCACTCACCCTCACTCACTCACTCTCACTCTCTCACCATAACTCACTCACCCTAACTCACTCACCCTCACTCACTCAAACTCACTCGTCACTCTCACTAACCCACACTCACTCACCCTCACTCCTACCTCTCACTCCACACACTCACTCACTCACCCTCACTATCTCACAGACACAGTCCTCACTCTCTCTCTCTCTCACACACACTCCTCACTCTCTCTCACACACACACTCCTCACTCTCTCTCTCACACACACACTCCTCACTCTCTCTCTCTCACACACACACTCCTCACTCTCTCTCTCACACAAACTCCTCACTCTCTCTCACACACACTTCTCACTCACTCTCTCTCACACACACACACACTCCTCACTCTCTCTCACACTCACACACACACTCACTCTCTCTCACACACACACACACTCCTCACTCTCTCTCACACTCACACACTCCTCACTCTCTCTCTCACACACACACACTCCTCACTCACTCTCACACACACACTCCTCACTCTCTCTCACACTCACACACTCCTTTCTCTCTCTCACACACTCCTAACTCTCTCTCACACACACACACTCCTCACTCTCTCTCACACACACACACTCCTCACTCACTCTCACACACACACTCCTCACTCTCTCTCACACTCACACACTCCTTACTCTCACACACACACTCCTCACTCTCTCTCTCACACACACACTCCTCACTCTCTCTCTCACACACACACACTCCTCACTCTCTCACACACACACTCCTCACTCTCTCTCTCACACACACACTCCTCACTCTCTCTCACACACACACACACTCCTCACTCTCTCTCACACTCACACACACACTCCGCACTCTCTCACACACACACACACTCCTCACTCTCTCTCACACTCACACACTCCTCACTCTCTCTCTCACACACACACACTCCTCACTCACTCTCACACACACACTCCTCACTCTCTCTCACACTCACACACTCCTTTCTCTCTCTCACACACTCCTCACTCTCTCTCTCACACACACACACTCCTCACTCTCTCACACACACACACACTCCTCACTCACTCTCACACACACGCTCCTCACTCTCTCTCACACTCACACACTCCTTACTCTCACACACACACTCCTCACTCTCTCTCACACACACACACTCCTCACTCTCTCTCTCACACACACACTCCTCACTCTCGCTCACACACACACACTCCTCACTCATTCACACACACACTCATCACTCACTCTCACACATACACTCCTCACACTCTCTCACACTCACACACTCCTCACTCTCTCAGACACACACACTCCTCACTCTCTCTCACACACACACACTCCTCACTCTCTCACACACACACACTCCTCACTCTCTCTCTCTCTCACACACACACTCCTCACTCTCTCTCTCTCTCACACACACTCCTCACTCTGTCTCACACACACACTCCTCACTCTCTCTCTCTCTCACACACACACTCCTCACTCTCTCTCTCTCACACACACACACTCCTCACTCTCTCTCTCTCACACACACACTCCTCACACTCTCTCTCACACACACACTCCTCACTCTCTCTCACACACACACACTCCTCAATCACTCTCACACACACACTCCTCACTCTCGCTCACACACACACACTCCTCACTCATTCACACACACACTCCTCACTCACTCTCACACATACACTCCTCACACTCTCTCACACTCACACACTCCTCACTCTCTCAGACACACACACTCCTCACTCTCTCTCACACACACACACTCCTCACTCTCTCACACACACACACTCCTCACTCTCTCTCTCTCTCACACACACACTCCTCACTCTCTCTCTCTCACACACACACACTCCTCACTCTCTCTCTCTCACACACACACTCCTCACTCTCTCTCACACACACACACTCCTCAATCACTCACACACACATACTCCTCACTCTCTCTCACACACACATACTCCTCACTCTCACACACACACACTCCTCACTCTCTCTCACACACACACTCCTCAATCACTCACACACACACACTCCTCACTCTCTCTCACACACACATACTCCTCACTCTCACACACACACACTCCTCACTCTCTCTCACACACACACACTCCTCGCTCATTCACACACACACTCCTCACTCACTCTCACACACACTCCTCACGCAATCTCTCTCACACACTCCTCACTCACTCTCACACACACACTCCTCACTCTCTCTCACACACACACACTCCTCACTCTCACACACACACTCCTCAATCACTCACACACACAATCCTCACTCACTCACACACACACTCCTCACTCTCTCTCACACACACACTCCTCACTCTCTCTCACACACACACACTCCTCACTCTCTCTCACACACACTCCTCACTCTCTCTCACACTCACACACACTCCTCACACACTCCTCTCTCTCTCACACACACACACTCCTCACTCACTCACACACACACTCCTCACTCTCTCTCACACACACTCCTCACTCTCTCTCACACACACACACTCCTCACTCTCTCTCACACACACACTCCTCACTCTCGCTCACACACACACACTCCTCACTCACTCACACACACACACTCCTCACTCACTCTCACACACACACTCCTCACACTCTCTCACACTCACACTCCTCACTCTCTCAGACACACACACTCCTCACTCTCTCTCTCACACACACTCCTCACTCTCTCACGCACACACACTCCTCACTCTCTCTCTCTCACACACTCCTCACTCTCTCTCTCTCTCACACACACTCCTCACTCTGTCTCACACACACACTCCTCACTCTCTCTCACACACACACACTCCTCACTCACTCACACACACACTCCTCACTCACTCACACACACACTCCTCACTCACTCACACACACACACACTCCTCACTCTCTCACACAAACACACTCCTCACTCTCTCACACTCACACACTCCTCACTCCGTCCCTCTCACACTCCTCACTCTCTCTCGCACACACACACTCCTCACTCTCTCTCACACACGCACTCCTCACTCTCTCTCACACACACACACTCCTCACTCTCTCTCACACACACACACTCCTCACTCTCTCTCACACACACACTCCTCACTCTCTCTCACACACACACACTCCTCACTCTCTCTCACACACACACACTCCTCACTCTCTCTCACACACACACACACTCCTCACTCTCACACACACACTCCTCACTCACACAGACTCCTCACTCTCTTTCACACACACACACTCCTCACTCTCTCTCTCACACACACTCCTCACTCTCTCTCTCACACACACTCCTCACTCTCTCTCTCACACACACACACTCCTCAATCACTCTCACACACACACACTCCTCACTCATTCACACACACACTCCTCACTCTCTCTCACACACACACACTCCTCACTCTCTCTCACACACACACACTCCTCACTCTCACTCTCTCTCACACAGACACACTCCTCACTCTCACACACACACTCCTCACTCACACAGACTCCTCACTCTCTTTCACACACACACACTCCTCACTCTCTCTCTCACACACACTCCTCACTCTCTCTCTCTCACACACACACTCCTCACTCTCTCTCTCACACACACTCCTCACTCTCTCTCTCACACACACACTCCTCAATCACTCTCACACACACAGACTCCTCACTCTCTCTCACACACACACTCCTCACTCTCTCACACACACACTCCTCACTCTCTCACACACACTCCTCACTCTCTCTCTCAGACACACTCCTCACTCTCTCACACACACACACACACCTCACTCTCTCACAAACACACACTCCTCACTCTCTCACACACACACTCCTCACTCTCTCACACACACACTATCTCACACACACACACACTCCTCTCTCACTCTCACACACACACTCCTCACTCTCACACACACACACTCCTCACTCTCTCACACACACAAACACACTCCTCACACTCTCTCACACAAACACTCCTCACTCTCTCTCACGCACACACACAAACAGACTCCTCACTCTCTCTCACACACACTCCTCACTCTCTCTCACACACACACACTCCTCACTCTCTCTCTCACACACACACACTCCTCACTCAATCTCACAAACACACACACTCCTCACTCTCACACACACAAACACACTCCTCACGCTCTCTCTCACACACACTCCTCACTCTCTCTCACACACTCACACTCCTCACTCTCTCTCACTCACACACTCCTCACTCTCTCTCTCTCACACACACTCCTCACTCTCTCTCTCACACACACACTCCTCACTCTCTCTCACACACACACTCCTCACTCTCTCTCTCTCACACACACTCCTCACTCTCTCTCACACACACACACTCCTCACTCTCTCTCTCACACACACAGTCCTCACTCTCTCTCACACACTCACACTCCTCACTCTCTCTCTCACACACACACTCCTCACTCTCTCTCACACACTCACACTCCTCACTCTCTCTCTCACACACACTCCTCACTCTCTCTCACACACTCACACTCCTCACTCTCTCTCACTCACACACACACTCCTCAATCTCTCTCTCACACACACTCCTCACTCTCTCTCACACGCACACTCCTCACTCTCTCTCACACGCACACTCCTCACTCTCTCTCACACACACACTCCTCACTCTCTCTCTCACACACACACTCCTCACTCTCTCACAAACACACACACACTCCTCACTCTCTCACACAAACACTCCTCACTCTCTCACTCACACACACTCCTCAGTCTCTCACACACTCCTCACTCTCACACACACACACACTCCTCACTCACTCACACACACACTCCTCACTCTCTCTCTCACACGCACACTCCTCACTCTCTCTCACACACACTCCTCACTCACTCTCTCACACACACACTCCTCTCTCTCTCACACACACACTCCTCTCTCTCTCACACACACACTCCTCACACTCTCTCTCACACAGACACTCCTCACACTCTCACACACAAACACTCCTCACTCTCTCTCACACACACTCCTCACTCTGTCTCTCACACACACACTCCTCACTCTCTCTCACACACACACTCCTCACTCACTCTCTCACACACACACTCCTCACTCTCTCTCACACACTCTCACTCCTCACTCTCTCTCACACACTCACACTCCTCACTCTCTCTCTCACACACACTCCTCACTCTCTCTCACACACACACTCCTCACTCTCTCTCTCACACACACACACTCCTCACTCTCTCTCACACACACTCCTCACTCTCTCTCACACACACAGTCCTCACTCTCTCTCACACACACACACTCCTCACTCTCTCTCACACACACACTCCTCACTCTCTCTCTCACACACACACACTCCTCACTCTCTCACACACACACTCCTCACTCTCTCTCTCACACACACACTCCTCACTCTCTCTCACACACACACACTCCTCACTCTCTCACAAAAACACACTCCTCACTCTCTCACACACACACTATCTCACACACACACACACTCCTCTCTCATTCTCACACACACACTCCTCACTCTCACACACACACACTCCTCACTCTCTCACACACACAAACACACTCCTCACTCTCTCTCACACACACACACTCCTCACTCTCTCTCTCACACACACACACTCCTCACTCTCTCTCTCACACACACACACTCCTCACTCACTCTCACAAACACACACACTCCTCACTCTCACACACACAAACACACTCCTCACGCTCTCTCGCACACACACACTCCTCACTCTCTCTCACACACACACTCCTCATTCTCTCTCACACACACACTCCTCACTCACTCTCACAAACACACACACTCCTCACTCTCACACACACAAACACACTCCTCACGCTCTCTCTCACACACACATACTCCTCACTCTCTCTCACACACACACCCCTCACTCTCTCTCACACACACACACTCCTCACTCTCTCTCTCACACACACACTCCTCACTCTCTCTCTCACACACACACTCCTCAATCCCTCTCACACACACACTCCTCACTCTCTCACACACACACACTCTTTCTCTCACACACACACTCCTCACTCACTCTCACACACTCACACCCCTCACTCACTCTCTCACACACACAGTCCTCACTCTCTCTCTCACACACACTCCTCACTCTCTCTCACACACTCACACTCCTCACTCTCTCTCACTCACACACTCCTCACTCTCTCTCTCTCACACACACTCCTCACTCTCTCTCTCACACACACACTCCTCACTCTCTCTCACACACACACTCCTCACTCTCTCTCTCTCACACACTCCTCACTCTCTCTCTCTCACACACACTCCTCACTCACTCTCTCACACACACTCCTCACTCTCTCTCACACACTCACACTCCTCACTCTCTCTCTCACACACACTCCTCACTCTCTCTCACACACACACTCCTCACTCTCTCACACACACACACACTCCTCAATCTCGCTCACACACACACACTCCTCACTCTCTCTCACACACACACACTCCTCACTCTCTCTCACACAAACACTCCTCACTCTCTCACTCGCACACACTCCTCAGTCTCTCACACACTCCTCACTCTCACACACACACACACTCCTCACTCTCTCACACGCACACTCCTCACTCTCTCTCACACACACTCCTCACTCTCTCTCACACACACACTCCTCTCTCTCTCACACACACACTCCTCTCTCTCTCACACACACACAATCCTCACACTCTCTCTCACACAGACACTCCTCACTCTCTCACACACAAACACTCCTCACTCTCTCTCTCACACACACACACTCCTCACTCTCTCTCACACACACTCCTCACTCTGTCTCTCACACACACACTCCTCACTCTCTCTCTCACACACACACTCCTCACTCTCGCACACACACACACACTCCTCACTCTCTCTCACACACACACACTCCTCACTCTCTCTCACACAAACACTCCTCACTCTCTCTCTCACACACACATACTCCTCACTCTCTCTCACACACACACTCCTCACTCTCTCACACACACACACACTCCTCACTCTCTCTCACACACACACTCCTCACTCTCTCTCACACAAACACTCCTCACTCTCTCTCTCACACACACACTTCTCACTCTCTCTCACACACACACACTCCTCACTCACTCACACACACACACACTCCTCCCTCTCTCTCACACACACACTCCTCTCTCTCTCACACACACACACACTCCTCACTCTCTCACACACACACTCCTCACTCTCTCTCACACACAAACACTCCTCACTCTCTCTCTCACACACACATACTCCTCACTCTCTCTCACACACACACACTCCTCAATCTCTCTCACACACACACACTCCTCACTCTCTCACACACACACACACTCCTCACTCTCTCTCTCACACTCACACACTCCTCACTCTCTCTCTCACACACACACACACACTCCTCACTCACTCTCGCACACACTCCTCATTCTCTCTCTCACACACACACACTCCTCACTCTCTCCCTCACACACCTCACGCTCTCTCTCACACACACACCTCACTCTCTCTCTCTCACACACACACTCCTCACTCTCTCTCACACTCACACACTCCTCACTCTATCTCACACACACACTCCTCACTCTCTCTCTCTCTCACACACACTCCTCACTCTCTCTCTCTCACACACACACACTCCTCACTCTCTCTCTCTCACACACACACTCCTCAATCTCTCTCACACTCACACACTCCTCACTCTATCTCACACACACACTCCTCACTCTCTCACACACACACACTCCTCACTCTCTCTCACACACACACACACCTCACTCACTCACACACACACTCCTCACTCTCACTCACACACACTCCTCACTCTCTCTCTCACACACTCCTCACTCTCTCTCTCACACACTCCTCACTCTCTCTCACACACACACACTCCTCACTCTCTCTCACACACACACACTCCTCAATCACTCACACACACACTCCTCACTCTCTCTCTCACACACTCCTCACTCTCTCTCTGACACACACACTCCTCACTCTCTCTCTCACACACACAGTCCTCACTCTCTCTCACACACTCCTCACTCTCTCAGACACTCACACTCCTCACTCTCTCTCACACACACACTCCTCACTCTCTCTCACACACACACACTCCTCAATCACTCTCACACACACACTCCTCACTCTCGCTCACACACACACACTCCTCACTCATTCACACACACACTCATCACTCACTCTCACACATACACTCCTCACACTCTCTCACACTCACACACTCCTCACTCTCTCAGACACACACACTCCTCACTCTCTCTCACACACACACACTCCTCACTCTCTCACACACACACACTCCTCACTCTCTCTCTCTCCCACACACACACTCCTCACTCTCTCTCTCTCTCACACACACTCCTCACTCTGTCTCACACACACACTCCTCACTCTCTCTCTCTCTCACACACACACTCCTCACTCTCTCTCTCTCACACACACACACTCCTCACTCTCTCTCTCTCACACACACACTCCTCACACTCTCTCTCACACACACACTCCTCACTCTCTCTCACACACACACACTCCACAATCACTCTCACACACACACTCCTCACTCTCGCTCACACACACACACTCCTCACTCATTCACACACACACTCCTCACTCACTCTCACACATACACTCCTCACACTCACACACTCCTCACTCTCTCAGACACACACACTCCTCACTCTCTCTCACACACACACACTCCTCACTCTCTCACACACACACACTCCTCACTCTCTCTCTCTCTCACACACACACTCCTCACTCTCTCTCTCTCACACACACACACTCCTCACTCTCTCTCTCTCACACACACACTCCTCACTCTCTCTCACACACACACACTCCTCAATCACTCACACACACATACTCCTCACTCTCTCTCACACACACATACTCCTCAATCTCACACACACACACTCCTCACTCTCTCTCACACACACACACTCCTCAATCACTCACACACACACACTCCTCACTCTCTCTCACACACACATACTCCTCACTCTCACACACACACACTCCTCACTCTCTCTCACACACACACACTCCTCGCTCATTCACACACACACTCCTCACTCACTCTCACACACACTCCTCACGCACTCTCTCTCACACACTCCTCACTCCCTCTCACACACACACTCCTCACTCTCTCTCACACACACACACTCCTCACTCTCACACACACACTCCTCACTCACTCACACACACAATCCTCACTCACTCACACACACACTCCTCACTCTCTCTCACACACACTCCTCACTCTCTCTCACACTCACACACACTCCTCACACACTCTCTCACACACACACACTCCTCACTCTCTCACACACACACACTCCTCACTCACTCACACACACACTCCTCACTCTCTCTCACACACACTCCTCACTCTCTCTCACACACACAGACTCCTCACTCTCTCTCACACACACACACTCCTCACTCTCTCAGACACACACACTCCTCACTCTCTCTCTCACACACACACTCCTCACTCTCGCTCACACACACACACTCCTCACTCACTCACACACACACACTCCTCACTCACTCTCACACACACACTCCTCACACTCTCTCACTCTCACACACTCCTCACTCTCTCAGACACACACACTCCTCACTCTCTCTCTCAAACACACTCCTCACTCTCTCACGCACACACACTCCTCACTCTCTCTCTCTCACACACTCCTCACTCTCTCTCTCTCTCACACACACTCCTCACTCTCTCTCACACACACACTCCTCACTCTCTCTCACACACACACACTCCTCACTCACTCACACACACACTCCTCACTCACTCACACACACACTCCTCACTCACTCACACACACACACACTCCTCACTCTCTCACACAAACACACTCCTCACTCTCTCACACTCACACACTCCTCACTCCGTCCCTCTCACACTCCTCACTCTCTCTCTCACACACACTCCTCACTCTCTCTCACACACGCGCTCCTCACTCTCTCTCACACACACACACTCCTCACTCTCTCTCACACACACACACTCCTCACTCTCTCTCTCACACACACTCCTCACTCTCTCTCACACACACACACTCCTCAATCACCTCTCACACACACACACTCCTCACTCATTCACACACACACTCCTCACTCTCTCTCACACACACACACTCCTCACTCTCTCTCACACACACACACTCCTCACTCTCTCTCTCAGAGAGACACACTCCTCACTCTCACACACACACTCCTCACTCACACAGACTCCTCACTCTCTTTCACACACACACACTCCTCACTCTCTCTCTCACACACACTCCTCACTCTCTCTCTCACACACACACACTCCTCAATCACTCTCACACACACAGACTCCTCACTCTCTCACACACACACACACTCCTCACTCTCTCTCACACACACACTCCTCACTCTCTCTCTCACACACACACTCCTCAATCACTCTCACACACACAGACTCCTCACTCTCTCTCACACACACACTCCTCACTCTCTCACACACACACTCCTCACTCTCTCACACACACTCCTCACTCTCTCTCTCAGACACACTCCTCACTCTCTCACACACACACACACACCTCACTCTCTCACAAACACACACTCCTCACTCTCTCACACACACACTCCTCACTCTCTCACACACACACTATCTCACACACACACACACTCCTCTCTCACTCTCACACACACACTCCTCACTCTCACACACACACACTCCTCACTCTCTCACACACACAAACACACTCCTCACACTCTCTCACACACACACTCCTCACTCTCTCTCACACACACACACAAACAGACTCCTCACTCTCTCTCACACACACTCCTCACTCTCTCTCACACACACACACTCCTCACTCTCTCTCTCACACACACACACTCCTCACTCACTCTCACAAACACACACTCTCCTCACTCTCACACACACAAACACACTCCTCACGCACTCTCTCACACACACTCCTCACTCTCTCTCACACACTCACACTCCTCACTCTCTCTCACTCACACACTCCTCACTCTCTCTCTCTCACACACACTCCTCACTCTCTCTCTCACACACACACTCCTCACTCTCTCTCACACACACACTCCTCACTCTCTCTCTCTCACACACACTCCTCACTCTCTCTCACACACACACACTCCTCACTCTCTCTCTCACACACACAGTCCTCACTCTCTCTCACACACTCACACTCCTCACTCTCTCTCTCACACACACACTCCTCACTCTCTCTCACACACTCACACTCCTCACTCTCTCTCTCACACACACTCCTCACTCTCTCTCACACACTCACACTCCTCACTCTCTCTCACTCACACACACTCCTCACTCTCTCTCTCACACACACTCCTCACTCTCTCTCACACGCACACTCCTCACTCTCTCTCACACGCACACTACTCACTCTCTCTCACACACACACTCCTCACTCTCTCACTCACACACACACTCCTCACTCTCTCTCACACACACACACTCCTCACTCTCTCTCACACAAACACTCCTCACTCTCTCACTCACACACACTCCTCAGTCTCTCACACACTCCTCACTCTCACACACACACACACTCCTCACTCACTCACACACACACTCCTCACTCTCTCTCTCACACGCACACTCCTCACTCTCTCTCACACACACTCCTCACTCACTCTCTCACACACACACTCCTCTCTCTCTCACACACACACTCCTCTCTCTCTCACACACACACTCCTCTCACTCTCTCTCACACAGACACTCCTCACTCTCTCACACACAAACACTCCTCACTCTCTCTCACACACACTCCTCACTCTGTCTCTCACACACACACTCCTCACTCTCTCTCACACACACACTCCTCACTCTCTCTCACACACACACTCCTCACTCACTCTCTCACACACACACTCCTCACTCTCTCTCACACACTCACACTCCTCACTCTCTCTCACACACTCACACTCCTCACTCTCTCTCACACACTCACACTCCTCACTCTCTCTCTCACACACACTCCTCACTCTCTCTCACACACACACTCCTCACTCTCTCTCTCACACACACACACTCCTCACTCTCTCTCACACACTCACACTCCTCACTCTCTCTCTCACACACACTCCTCACTCTCTCTCACACGCACACTGCTCACTCTCTCTCACACACACACACTCCTCACACACTCTCTCACACACACACACTCCTCACTCTCTCGCACACACACACACTCCTCACTCTCTCTCACACACACACACACCTCACTCACTCACACACACACTCCTCACTCTCACTCACACACACTCCTCACTCTCTCTCTCACACACTCCTCACTCTCTCTCTCACACACTCCTCACTCTCTCTCACACACACACACTCCTCACTCTCTCTCACACACACACACTCCTCAATCACTCACACACACACTCCTCACTCTCTCTCTCACACACTCCTCACTCTCTCTCTGACACACACACTCCTCACTCTCTCTCTCACACACACAGTCCTCACTCTCTCTCACACACTCCTCACTCTCTCAGACACACACACTCCTCACTCTCTCTCACACACACACTCCTCACTCTCTCTCACACACACACACTCCTCACTCTCTCTCACACACACACACTCCTCAATCACTCTCACACACACACTCCTCACTCTCGCTCACACACACTCACTCCTCACTCATTCACACACACACTCCTCACTCACTCTCACACATACACTCCTCACACTCTCTCACACTCACACACTCCTCACTCTCTCAGACACACACACTCCTCACTCTCTCTCACACACACACACTCCTCACTCTCTCACACACACACACTCCTCACTCTCTCTCTCTCTCACACACACACTCCTCACTCTCTCTCTCTCTCACACACACTCCTCACTCTGTCTCACACACACACTCCTCACTCTCTCTCTCTCTCACACACACACTCCTCACTCTCTCTCTCTCACACACACACACTCCTCACTCTCTCTCTCTCACACACAAACTCCTCAAACTCTCTCTCACACACACACTCCTCACTCTCTCTCACACACACACACTCCTCAATCACTCTCACACACACACTCCTCACTCTCGCTCACACACACACACTCCTCACTCATTCACACACACACTCCTCACTCACTCTCACACATACACTCCTCACACTCTCTCACACTCACACACTCCTCACTCTCTCAGACACACACACTCCTCACTCTCTCTCACACACACACACTCCTCACTCTCTCACACACACACACTCCAAACTCTCTCTCTCTCTCACACACACACTCCTCACTCTCTCTCTCTCACACACACACACTCCTCACTCTCTCTCTCTCACACACACACTCCTCACTCTCTCTCACACACACACACTCCTCAATCACTCACACACACATACTCCTCACTCTCTCTCACACACACATACTCCTCACTCTCACACACACACACTCCTCACTCTCTCTCACACACACACACTCCTCAATCACTCACACACACACACTCCTCACTCTCTCTCACACACACATACTCCTCACTCTCACACACACACACTCCTCACTCTCTCTCACACACACACACTCCTCGCTCATTCACACACACACTCCTCACTCACTCTCACACACACTCCTCACGCACTCTCTCTCACACACTCCTCACTCACTCTCACACACACACTCCTCACTCTCTCTCACACACACACACTCCTCACTCTCACACACACACTCCTCACTCACTCACACACACAATCCTCACTCACTCACACACACACTCCTCACTCTCTCTCACACACACACTCCTCACTCTCTCTCACACACACACACTCCTCACTCTCTCTCACACACACTCCTCACTCTCTCTCACACTCACACACACTCCTCACACACTCTCTCACACACACACACTCCTCACTCTCTCACACACACACACTCCTCACTCACTCACACACACGCTCCTCACTCTCTCTCACACACACTCCTCACTCTCTCTCACACACACACACTCCTCACTCTCTCTCACACACACACACTCCTCACTCTCTCTCTCACACACACACTCCTCACTCTCGCTCACACACACACACTCCTCACTCACTCACACACACACACTCCTCACACTCTCTCACTCTCACACACTCCTCACTCTCTCAGACACACACACTCCTCACTCTCTCTCTCACACACACTCCTCACTCTCTCACGCACACACACTCCTCACTCTCTCTCTCTCACACACTCCTCACTCTCTCTCTCTCTCACACACACTCCTCACTCTCTCTCACACACACACTCCTCACTCTCTCTCACACACACACACTCCTCACTCACTCACACACACACTCCTCACTCACTCACACACACACTCCTCACTCACTCACACACACACTCACTCCTCACTCTCTCACACAAACACACTCCTCACTCTCTCACACTCACACACTCCTCACTCCGTCCCTCTCACACTCCTCACTCTCTCTCTCACACACACACTCCTCACTCTCTCTCACACACGCACTCCTCACTCTCTCTCACACACACACACTCCTCACTCTCTCTCACACACACACACTCCTCACTCTCTCTCTCACACACACTCCTCACTCTCTCTCACACACACACACTCCTCAATCACTCTCACACACACACACTCCTCACTCATTCACACACACACTCCTCACTCTCTCTCACACACACACACTCCTCACTCTCTCTCACACACACACACTCCTCACTCTCTCTCTCTCTCACACAGACACACTCCTCACTCTCACACACACACTCCTCACTCACACAGACTCCTCACTCTCTTTCACACACACACACTCCTCACTCTCTCTCTCACACACACTCCTCACTCTCTCTCTCACACACACACTCCTCAATCACTCTCACACACACAGACTCCTCACTCTCTCACACACACACACACTCCTCACTCTCTCTCACACACACACTCCTCACTCTCTCTCTCACACACACTCCTCACTCTCTCTCTCACACACACACTCCTCAATCACTCTCACACACACAGACTCCTCACTCTCTCTCACACACACACTCCTCACTCTCTCACACACACACTCCTCACTCTCTCACACACACTCCTCACTCTCTCTCTCAGACACACTCCTCACTCTCTCACACACACACACACACCTCACTCTCTCACAAACACACACTCCTCACTCTCTCACACACACACTCCTCACTCTCTCACACACACACTATCTCACACACACACACACTCCTCTCTCACTCTCACACACACACTCCTCACTCTCACACACACACACTCCTCACTCTCTCACACACACAAACACACTCCTCAAACTCTCTCACACACACACACAGACTCCTCACTCTCACACACACACACTCCTCACTCTCTCTCTCACACACACACACTCCTCACTCACTCTCACAAACACACACACTCCTCACTCTCACACACACAAACACACTCCTCACGCTCTCTCTCACACACACTCCTCACTCTCTCTCACACACTCACACTCCTCACTCTCTCTCACTCACACACTCCTCACTCTCTCTCTCTCACACACACTCCTCACTCTCTCTCTCACACACACACTCCTCACTCTCTCTCACACACACACTCCTCACTCTCTCTCTCTCACACACACTCCTCACTCTCTCTCACACACACACACTCCTCACTCTCTCTCTCACACACACAGTCCTCACTCTCTCTCACACACTCACACTCCTCACTCTCTCTCTCACACACACACTCCTCACTCTCTCTCACACACTCACACTCCTCACTCTCTCTCTCACACACACTCCTCACTCTCTCTCACACACTCACACTCCTCAAACTCTCTCACTCACACACACACTCCTCACTCTCTCTCTCACACACACTCCTCACTCTCTCTCACACGCACACTCCTCACTCTCTCTCACACGCACACTCCTCACTCTCTCTCACACACACACTCCTCACTCTCTCTCTCACACACACACTCCTCACTCTCTCACAAACACACACACACTCCTCACTCTCTCTCACACAAACACTCCTCACTCTCTCACTCACACACACTCCTCAGTCTCTCACACACTCCTCACTCTCACACACACACATACTCCTCACTCACTCACACACACACTCCTCACTCTCTCTCTCACACGCACACTCCTCACTCTCTCTCACACACACTCCTCACTCACTCTCTCACACACACACTCCTCTCTCTCTCACACACACACTCCTCTCTCTCTCACACACACACTCCTCACACTCTCTCTCACACAGACACTCCTCACTCTCTCACACACAAACACTCCTCACTCTCTCTCACACACACTCCTCACTCTGTCTCTCACACACACACTCCTCACTCTCTCTCACACACACACTCCTCACTCACTCTCTCACACACACACTCCTCACTCTCTCTCACACACTCACACTCCTCACTCTCTCTCACAAACTCACACTCCTCACTCTCTCTCTCACACACACTCCTCACTCTCTCTCACACACACACTCCTCACTCTCTCTCTCACACACACACACTCCTCAATCTCTCTCACACACTCACACTCCTCACTCTCTCTCACACACACACTCCTCACTCACTCTCTCTCACAAACACTCCTCACTCTCTCTCTCACACACACACACACTCCTCACTCTCTCTCACACACACACACTCCTCACTCTCTCTCACACAAACACTCCTCACTCTCTCACTCACACACACTCCTCAGTCTCTCACACACTCCTCACTCTCACACACACACACACTCCTCACTCACTCACACACACACTCCTCACTCTCTCTCTCACACGCACACTCCTCACTCTCTCTCACACACACACTCCTCACTCTCTCTCTCACACACACACACTCCTCAATCTCTCTCACACACTCACACTCCTCACTCTCTCTCTCACACACACTCCTCACACTCTCTCACACGCACACTCCTCACTCTCTCACACACACACACTTCTCACTCTCTCTCACACACACACACTCCTCACTCTCTCTCACACAAACACTCCTCACTCTCTCACTCACACACACTCCTCAGTCTCTCACACACTCCTCACTCTCACACACACACACACTCCTCACTCACTCACACACACACTCCTCACTCTCTCTCTCACACGCACACTCCTCACTCTCTCTCACACACACTCCTCACTCACTCTCAAACACACACACTCCCCTCTCTCTCACACACACACTCCTCTCTCTCTAACACACACACAGTCCTCACACTCTCTCTCACACAGACACTCCTCACTCTCTCACACACACACACTCCTCACTCTCTCTCTCACACACTCCTCACTCTGTCTCTCACACACACACTCCTCACTCTCTCACACACACACACTCCTCACTCTCTCACACACACACACTCCTCACTCACTCTCTCTCACACACACTCCTCACTCACTCTCTCACACACACACTCCTCACTCTCTCTCACACACTCACACTCCTCACTCTCTCTCACACACTCACACTTCTCACTCTCTCTCACACACACACTCCTCACTCTCTCTCTCACACACTCCTCACTCTCTCTCACACACTCACACTCCTCACTCTCACTCTCACACACACTCCTCACTCTCTCTCACACACACACTCCTCACTCTCTCTCTCACACACACAGTCCTCACTCTCTCTCACACACTCACACTCCTCACTCTCTCTCTCACACACACACTCCTCACTCTCTCTCACACACTCACACTCCTCACTCTCTCTCTCACACACACTCCTCACTCTCTCTCACACACTCACACTCCTCAAACTCTCTCACTCACACACACACTCCTCACTCTCTCTCTCACACACACTCCTCACTCTCTCTCACACGCACACTCCTCACTCTCTCTCACACGCACACTCCTCACTCTCTCTCACACACACACTCCTCACTCTCTCTCTCACACACACACTCCTCACTCTCTCACAAACACACACACACTCCTCACTCTCTCTCACACAAACACTCCTCACTCTCTCACTCACACACACTCCTCAGTCTCTCACACACTCCTCACTCTCACACACACACATACTCCTCACTCACTCACACACACACTCCTCACTCTCTCTCTCACACGCACACTCCTCACTCTCTCTCACACACACTCCTCACTCACTCTCTCACACACACACTCCTCTCTCTCTCACACACACACTCCTCTCTCTCTCACACACACACTCCTCACACTCTCTCTCACACAGACACTCCTCACTCTCTCACACACAAACACTCCTCACTCTCTCTCACACACACTCCTCACTCTGTCTCTCACACACACACTCCTCACTCTCTCTCACACACACACTCCTCACTCACTCTCTCACACACACACTCCTCACTCTCTCTCACACACTCACACTCCTCACTCTCTCTCACAAACTCACACTCCTCACTCTCTCTCTCACACACACTCCTCACTCTCTCTCACACACACACTCCTCACTCTCTCTCTCACACACACACACTCCTCAATCTCTCTCACACACTCACACTCCTCACTCTCTCTCACACACACACTCCTCACTCACTCTCTCTCACACACACTCCTCACTCTCTCTCTCACACACACACACACTCCTCACTCTCTCTCACACACACACACTCCTCACTCTCTCTCACACAAACACTCCTCACTCTCTCACTCACACACACTCCTCAGTCTCTCACACACTCCTCACTCTCTCACACACACACACACTCCTCACTCACTCACACACACACTCCTCACTCTCTCTCTCACACGCACACTCCTCACTCTCTCTCACACACACACTCCTCACTCTCTCTCTCACACACACACACTCCTCAATCTCTCTCACACACTCACACTCCTCACTCTCTCTCTCACACACACTCCTCACACTCTCTCACACGCACACTCCTCACTCTCTCACACACACACACTTCTCACTCTCTCTCACACACACACACTCCTCACTCTCTCTCACACAAACACTCCTCACTCTCTCACTCACACACACTCCTCAGTCTCTCACACACTCCTCACTCTCACACACACACACACTCCTCACTCACTCACACACACACTCCTCACTCTCTCTCTCACACGCACACTCCTCACTCTCTCTCACACACACTCCTCACTCACTCTCAAACACACACACTCCCCTCTCTCTCACACACACACTCCTCTCTCTCTAACACACACACAGTCCTCACACTCTCTCTCACACAGACACTCCTCACTCTCTCACACACACACACTCCTCACTCTCTCTCTCACACACTCCTCACTCTGTCTCTCACACATACACTCCTCACTCTCTCACACACACACACTCCTCACTCTCTCACACACACACACTCCTCACTCACTCTCTCTCACACACACTCCTCACTCACTCTCTCACACACACACTCCTCACTCTCTCTCACACACTCACACTCCTCACTCTCTCTCACACACTCACACTTCTCACTCTCTCTCACACACACACTCCTCACTCTCTCTCTCACACACTCCTCACTCTCTCTCACACACTCACACTCCTCACTCTCACTCTCACACACACTCCTCACTCTCTCTCACACGCACACTCCTCACTCTCTCACACACACACACACTCCTCACTCTCTCTCACACACACACACTCCTCACTCTCTCTCACACAAACACTCCTCACTCTCTCACTCACACACACTCCTCAGTCTCTCACACACTCCTCACTCTCACACACACACACACTCCTCACTCACTCACACACACACTCCTCACTCTCTCTCTCACACGCACACTCCTCACTCTCTCTCACACACACTCCTCACTCACTCTCTCACAGACACACTCCTCTCTCTCTCACACACACACTCCTCTCTCTCTCACACACACACAGTCCTCACACTCTCTCTCACACAGACAATCCTCACTCTCTCACACACAAACACTCGTCACTCTCTCTCTCACACACACACACTCCTCACTCTCTCTCACACACACTCCTCACTCTGTCTCTCACACACACTCCTCACTCTCTCTCACACACACTCCTCACTCACTCTCTCACACACACACTCCTCACTCTCTCTCTCACACACAGTCTCCTCACTCTCTCTCACACACTCACACTCCTCACTCTCTCTCTCACACACACTACTCACTCTCTCTCTCACACACACTCCTCACTCTCTCTCTCACACACACTCCTCACTCTCTCTCTCACACACACACACTCCTCACTCTCTCTCACACGCACACTCCTCACTCTCTCTCTCACACACACACACTCCTCACTCTCTCTCTCACACACAAGCTCCTCACTCTCTCACACACACACACACTCCTCACTCTCTCTCACACACACACACTCCTCACTCTCTCTCACTCACAAACACTCCTCACTCTCTCACTCACACACACTCCTCAGTCTCTCACACACTCCTCACTCTCACACACACACACACACTCCTCACTCACTCACACACACACTCCTCACTCTCTCTCTCACACGCACACTCCTCACTCTCTCTCACACACACTCCTCACTCTCTCTCACACTCACACACACTCCTCACACACTCTCTCACACACACACACTCCTCACTCTCTCACACACACACACTCCTCACTCACTCACACACACGCTCCTCACTCTCTCTCACACACACTCCTCACTCTCTCTCACACACACACACTCCTCACTCTCTCTCACACACACACACTCCTCACTCTCTCTCTCACACACACACTCCTCACTCTCGCTCACACACACACACTCCTCACTCACTCACACACACACACTCCTCACTCACTCTCACACACACACTCCTCACACTCTCTCACTCTCACACACTCCTCACTCTCTCAGACACACACACTCCTCACTCTCTCTCTCACACACACTCCTCACTCTCTCACGCACACACACTCCTCACTCTCTCTCTCTCACACACTCCTCACTCTCTCTCTCTCTCACACACACTCCTCACTCTCTCTCACACACACACTCCTCACTCTCTCTCACACACACACACTCCTCACTCACTCACACACACACTCCTCACTCACTCACACACACACTCCTCACTCACTCACACACACACTCACTCCTCACTCTCTCACACAAACACACTCCTCACTCTCTCACACTCACACACTCCTCACTCCGTCCCTCTCACACTCCTCACTCTCTCTCTCACACACACACTCCTCACTCTCTCTCACACACGCACTCCTCACTCTCTCTCACACACACACACTCCTCACTCTCTCTCACACACACACACTCCTCACTCTCTCTCTCACACACACTCCTCACTCTCTCTCACACACACACACTCCTCAATCACTCTCACACACACACACTCCTCACTCATTCACACACACACTCCTCACTCTCTCTCACACACACACACTCCTCACTCTCTCTCACACACACACACTCCTCACTCTCTCTCTCTCTCACACAGACACACTCCTCACTCTCACACACACACTCCTCACTCACACAGACTCCTCACTCTCTTTCACACACACACACTCCTCACTCTCTCTCTCACACACACTCCTCACTCTCTCTCTCACACACACACTCCTCAATCACTCTCACACACACAGACTCCTCACTCTCTCACACACACACACACTCCTCACTCTCTCTCACACACACACTCCTCACTCTCTCTCTCACACACACTCCTCACTCTCTCTCTCACACACACACTCCTCAATCACTCTCACACACACAGACTCCTCACTCTCTCTCACACACACACTCCTCACTCTCTCACACACACACTCCTCACTCTCTCACACACACTCCTCACTCTCTCTCTCAGACACACTCCTCACTCTCTCACACACACACACACACCTCACTCTCTCACAAACACACACTCCTCACTCTCTCACACACACACTCCTCACTCTCTCACACACACACTATCTCACACACACACACACTCCTCTCTCACTCTCACACACACACTCCTCACTCTCACACACACACACTCCTCACTCTCTCACACACACAAACACACTCCTCAAACTCTCTCACACACACACACAGACTCCTCACTCTCACACACACACACTCCTCACTCTCTCTCTCACACACACACACTCCTCACTCACTCTCACAAACACACACACTCCTCACTCTCACACACACAAACACACTCCTCACGCTCTCTCTCACACACACTCCTCACTCTCTCTCACACACTCACACTCCTCACTCTCTCTCACTCACACACTCCTCACTCTCTCTCTCTCACACACACTCCTCACTCTCTCTCTCACACACACACTCCTCACTCTCTCTCACACACACACTCCTCACTCTCTCTCTCTCACACACACTCCTCACTCTCTCTCACACACACACACTCCTCACTCTCTCTCTCACACACACACTCCTCACTCTCTCTCACACACTCACACTCCTCACTCTCTCTCTCACACACACTCCTCACTCTCTCTCACACACTCACACTCCTCAAACTCTCTCACTCACACACACACTCCTCACTCTCTCTCTCACACACACTCCTCACTCTCTCTCACACGCACACTCCTCACTCTCTCTCACACGCACACTCCTCACTCTCTCTCACACACACACTCCTCACTCTCTCTCTCACACACACACTCCTCACTCTCTCACAAACACACACACACTCCTCACTCTCTCTCACACAAACACTCCTCACTCTCTCACTCACACACACTCCTCAGTCTCTCACACACTCCTCACTCTCACACACACACATACTCCTCACTCACTCACACACACACTCCTCACTCTCTCTCTCACACGCACACTCCTCACTCTCTCTCACACACACTCCTCACTCACTCTCTCACACACACACTCCTCTCTCTCTCACACACACACTCCTCTCTCTCTCACACACACACTCCTCACACTCTCTCTCACACAGACACTCCTCACTCTCTCACACACAAACACTCCTCACTCTCTCTCACACACACTCCTCACTCTGTCTCTCACACACACACTCCTCACTCTCTCTCACACACACACTCCTCACTCACTCTCTCACACACACACTCCTCACTCTCTCTCACACACTCACACTCCTCACTCTCTCTCACAAACTCACACTCCTCACTCTCTCTCTCACACACACTCCTCACTCTCTCTCACACACACACTCCTCACTCTCTCTCTCACACACACACACTCCTCAATCTCTCTCACACACTCACACTCCTCACTCTCTCTCACACACACACTCCTCACTCACTCTCTCTCACACACACTCCTCACTCTCTCTCTCACACACACACACACTCCTCACTCTCTCTCACACACACACACTCCTCACTCTCTCTCACACAAACACTCCTCACTCTCTCACTCACACACACTCCTCAGTCTCTCACACACTCCTCACTCTCACACACACACACACTCCTCACTCACTCACACACACACTCCTCACTCTCTCTCTCACACGCACACTCCTCACTCTCTCTCACACACACACTCCTCACTCTCTCTCTCACACACACACACTCCTCAATCTCACTCACACACTCACACTCCTCACTCTCTCTCTCACACACACTCCTCACACTCTCTCACACGCACACTCCTCACTCTCTCACACACACACACTTCTCACTCTCTCTCACACACACACACTCCTCACTCTCTCTCACACAAACACTCCTCACTCTCTCACTCACACACACTCCTCAGTCTCTCACACACTCCTCACTCTCACACACACACACACTCCTCACTCACTCACACACACACTCCTCACTCTCTCTCTCACACGCACACTCCTCACTCTCTCTCACACACACTCCTCACTCACTCTCAAACACACACACTCCCCTCTCTCTCACACACACACTCCTCTCTCTCTAACACACACACAGTCCTCACACTCTCTCTCACACAGACACTCCTCACTCTCTCACACACACACACTCCTCACTCTCTCTCTCACACACTCCTCACTCTGTCTCTCACACACACACTCCTCACTCTCTCACACACACACACTCCTCACTCTCTCACACACACACACTCCTCACTCACTCTCTCTCACACACACTCCTCACTCACTCTCTCACACACACACTCCTCACTCTCTCTCACACACTCACACTCCTCACTCTCTCTCACACACTCACACTTCTCACTCTCTCTCACACACACACTCCTCACTCTCTCTCTCACACACTCCTCACTCTCTCTCACACACTCACACTCCTCACTCTCACTCTCACACACACTCCTCACTCTCTCTCACACACACACTCCTCACTCTCTCTCTCACACACACAGTCCTCACTCTCTCTCACACACTCACACTCCTCACTCTCTCTCTCACACACACACTCCTCACTCTCTCTCACACACTCACACTCCTCACTCTCTCTCTCACACACACTCCTCACTCTCTCTCACACACTCACACTCCTCAAACTCTCTCACTCACACACACACTCCTCACTCTCTCTCTCACACACACTCCTCACTCTCTCTCACACGCACACTCCTCACTCTCTCTCACACGCACACTCCTCACTCTCTCTCACACACACACTCCTCACTCTCTCTCTCACACACACACTCCTCACTCTCTCACAAACACACACACACTCCTCACTCTCTCTCACACAAACACTCCTCACTCTCTCACTCACACACACTCCTCAGTCTCTCACACACTCCTCACTCTCACACACACACATACTCCTCACTCACTCACACACACACTCCTCACTCTCTCTCTCACACGCACACTCCTCACTCTCTCTCACACACACTCCTCACTCACTCTCTCACACACACACTCCTCTCTCTCTCACACACACACTCCTCTCTCTCTCACACACACACTCCTCACACTCTCTCTCACACAGACACTCCTCACTCTCTCACACACAAACACTCCTCACTCTCTCTCACACACACTCCTCACTCTGTCTCTCACACACACACTCCTCACTCTCTCTCACACACACACTCCTCACTCACTCTCTCACACACACACTCCTCACTCTCTCTCACACACTCACACTCCTCACTCTCTCTCACAAACTCACACTCCTCACTCTCTCTCTCACACACACTCCTCACTCTCTCTCACACACACACTCCTCACTCTCTCTCTCACACACACACACTCCTCAATCTCTCTCACACACTCACACTCCTCACTCTCTCTCACACACACACTCCTCACTCACTCTCTCTCACACACACTCCTCACTCTCTCTCTCACACACACACACACTCCTCACTCTCTCTCACACACACACACTCCTCACTCTCTCTCACACAAACACTCCTCACTCTCTCACTCACACACACTCCTCAGTCTCTCACACACTCCTCACTCTCTCACACACACACACTCCTCACTCACTCACACACACACTCCTCACTCTCTCTCTCACACGCACACTCCTCACTCTCTCTCACACACACACTCCTCACTCTCTCTCTCACACACACACACTCCTCAATCTCTCTCACACACTCACACTCCTCACTCTCTCTCTCACACACACTCCTCACACTCTCTCACACGCACACTCCTCACTCTCTCACACACACACACTTCTCACTCTCTCTCACACACACACACTCCTCACTCTCTCTCACACAAACACTCCTCACTCTCTCACTCACACACACTCCTCAGTCTCTCACACACTCCTCACTCTCACACACACACACACTCCTCACTCACTCACACACACACTCCTCACTCTCTCTCTCACACGCACACTCCTCACTCTCTCTCACACACACTCCTCACTCACTCTCAAACACACACACTCCCCTCTCTCTCACACACACACTCCTCTCTCTCTAACACACACACAGTCCTCACACTCTCTCTCACACAGACACTCCTCACTCTCTCACACACACACACTCCTCACTCTCTCTCTCACACACTCCTCACTCTGTCTCTCACACACACACTCCTCACTCTCTCACACACACACACTCCTCACTCTCTCACACACACACACTCCTCACTCACTCTCTCTCACACACACTCCTCACTCACTCTCTCACACACACACTCCTCACTCTCTCTCACACACTCACACTCCTCACTCTCTCTCACACACTCACACTTCTCACTCTCTCTCACACACACACTCCTCACTCTCTCTCTCACACACTCCTCACTCTCTCTCACACACTCACACTCCTCACTCTCACTCTCACACACACTCCTCACTCTCTCTCACACGCACACTCCTCACTCTCTCACACACACACACACTCCTCACTCTCTCTCACACACACACACTCCTCACTCTCTCTCACACAAACACTCCTCACTCTCTCACTCACACACACTCCTCAGTCTCTCACACACTCCTCACTCTCACACACACACACACTCCTCACTCACTCACACACACACTCCTCACTCTCTCTCTCACACGCACACTCCTCACTCTCTCTCACACACACTCCTCACTCACTCTCTCACACACACACTCCTCTCTCTCTCACACACACACTCCTCTCTCTCTCACACACACACAGTCCTCACACTCTCTCTCACACAGACAATCCTCACTCTCTCACACACAAACACTCGTCACTCTCTCTCTCACACACACACACTCCTCACTCTCTCTCACACACACTCCTCACTCTGTCTCTCACACACACTCCTCACTCTCTCTCACACACACTCCTCACTCACTCTCTCACACACACACTCCTCACTCTCTCTCTCACACACAGTCTCCTCACTCTCTCTCACACACTCACACTCCTCACTCTCTCTCTCACACACACTACTCACTCTCTCTCTCACACACACTCCTCACTCTCTCTCTCACACACACTCCTCACTCTCTCTCTCACACACACACACTCCTCACTCTCTCTCACACGCACACTCCTCACTCTCTCTCTCACACACACACACTCCTCACTCTCTCTCTCACACACAAGCTCCTCACTCTCTCACACACACACACACTCCTCACTCTCTCTCACACACACACACTCCTCACTCTCTCTCACTCACAAACACTCCTCACTCTCTCACTCACACACACTCCTCAGTCTCTCACACACTCCTCACTCTCACACACACACACACACTCCTCACTCACTCACACACACACTCCTCACTCTCTCTCTCACACGCACACTCCTCACTCTCTCTCACACACACTCCTCACTCACTCTCTCACACACACACTCCTCTCTCTCTCACACACACACTCCTCTCTCTCTCACACACACACAGTCCTCACACTCTCTCTCACACAGACACTCCTCACTCTCTCACACACAAACACTCCTCACTCTCTCTCTCACACACACACACTCCTCACTCTCTCTCACACACACTCCTCACTCTGTCTCTCACACCCACACTCCTCACTCTCTCTCTCACACACACACTCCTCACTCTCGCACACACACACACACTCCTCACTCTCTCTCACACACACACACTCCTCACTCTCTCTCACACACACACACTCCTCACTCTCTCTCACACACATACTCCTCACTCTCTCTCACACACACACCTCACTCGCTCTCACACACACACACTCCTCAATCTCTCTCTCACACACACACACTCCTCACTCTCTCAGACACACACACTCCTCACTCTCTCTCACACACACACTCCTCACTCTCTCTCACACACACAGTCCTCACTCTCTCTCTCACACACACAGTCCTCACTCTCTCTCACACACTCCTCACTCTCTCAGACACACACACTCCTCACTCTCTCTCTCACACACACACTCCTCACTCTCGCTCACACACACACACTCCTCACTCACTCACACACACACACTCCTCACTCACTCTCACACACACACTCCTCACACTCTCTCACACTCACACACTCCTCACTCTCTCAGACACACACACTCCTCACTCTCTCTCTCACACACACTCCTCACTCTCTCACACACACACACACTCCTCACTCTCTCTCTCACACACACACTCCTCACTCTCTCTCTCACACACACGCTCCTCACTCTCTCTCTCACACACACGCTCCTCACTCTCTCTCACATACACACACTCCTCAATCACTCTCACACTCACACACTCCTCACTCTCTCTCTCACACACACACACACACTCCTCACTCTCTCTCACACACACACTCCTCACTCTCACACACACACACTCCTCACTCTCTCTCACACACACACACTCCTCACTCTCTCTCACACACACACACTCCTCACTCTCTCTCACACACACACTCCTCACTCTCTCACACACACACACTCCTCAATCACTCTCACACACACACACTCCTCACTCATTCACACACACACTCCTCACTCTCTCTCACACACACACACTCCTCACTCTCTCTCACACACACACACTCCTGAATCTCTCTCTCTCTCACACTCACACTCCTCACTCTCTCTCTCACACACACACTCCTCACTCTCTCTCACACACACACACTCCTCACTCACTCACACACACACTCCTCACTCACTCACACACACACTCCTCACTCTCTCTCACACACACACTCCTCACTCTCTCACACACACACACTCCTTACTCTCTCTCTCACACACACAGACACACTCCTCACTCTCGCATACACACAATCCTCGCTCACACAGACTCCTCACTCTCTTTCACACACACACACTCCTCACTCTCTCTCTCACACACACTCCTCACTCTCTCTCTCACACACACACACTCCTCAATCACTCTCACACACACAGACTCCTCACTCTCTCACACACACACACACTCCTCACTCTCTCTCACACACACACTCCTCACTCTCTCTCTCTCACACACTCCTCACTCTCTCTCTCACACACACACTCCTCAATCACTCTCACACACACAGACTCCTCACTCTCTCTCACACACACACTCCTCACTCTCTCTCTCACACACACACTCCTCACTCACTCGCTCACACACACACTCCTCACTCTCTCTCTCACACACAAACTCCTCACTCTCTCTCACACACACACTCCTCACTCTCTCTCACAAACACACACTCCTCACTCTCTCACACACACTCCTCACTCTCTCTCTCAGACACACTCCTCACTCTCTCACACACACACACACACCTCACTCTCTCACAAACACACACTCCTCACTCTCTCACACACACACTCCACACTCTCTCACACACACACTCCACACTCTCTCACACACACACTATCTCACACACACACACACTCCTCACTCTCACACACACACACTCCTCACTCTCTCACACACACAAACACACTCCTCACACTCTCTCACACACACACAAACACACTCCTCACTCTCTCTCACACACACTCCTCACTCTCTCTCACACACACTCCTCACTCTCTCTCACACACTCACACTCCTCACTCTCTCTCACTCACACACTCCTCACTCTCTCTCTCTCACACACACTCCTCACTCTCTCTCTCACACACAAACACTCCTCACTCTCTCTCACACACACACTCCTCACTCTCTCTCTCTCACACACACTCCTCACTCTCTCTCACACACACACACTCCTCACTCTCTCTCTCACACACACAGTCCTCACTCTCTCTCACACACTCACACTCCTCACTCTCTCTCTCACACACACACTCCTCACTCTCTCTCACACACTCACACTCCTCACTCTCTCTCTCACACACACTCCTCACTCTCTCTCACACACTCACACTCCTCACTCTCTCTCACTCACACACACACTCCTCACTCTCTCTCTCACACACACTCCTCACTCTCTCTCACACGCACACTCCTCACTCTCTCTCACACGCACACTCCTCACTCTCTCTCACACACACACTCCTCACTCTCTCTCTCACACACACACACATCACTCTCTCACAAACACACACACACTCCTCACTCTCTCTCACACAAACACTCCTCACTCTCTCACTCACACACACTCCTCAGTCTCTCACACACTCCTCACTCTCACACACACACACACACTCCTCACTCACTCACACACACACTCCTCACACTCTCTCTCACACGCACACTCCTCACTCTCTCTCACACACACTCCTCACTCACCCTCTCACACACACACTCCTCTCTCTCTCACACACACACTCCTCTCTCTCTCACACACACACAGTCCTCACACTCTCTCTCACACATACACTCCTCACTCTCTCACACACAAACACTCCTCACTCTCTCTCACACACACTCCTCACTCTGTCTCTCACACACACACTCCTCACTCTCTCTCACACACACTCCTCACTCACTCTCTCACACACACACTCCTCACTCTCTCTCACACACTCACACTCCTCACTCTCTCTCTCACACACTCACACTCCTCACTCTCTCTCTCACACACACTCCTCACTCTCTCTCACACACACACTCCTCACTCTCTCTCTCACACACACACACTCCTCACTCTCTCTCACACACTCACACTCCTCACTCTCTCTCTCACACACACTCCTCACTCTCTCTCACACGCACACTCCTCACTCTCTCACACACACACACACTCCTCACTCTCTCTCACACAAACACTCCTCACTCTCTCACTCACACACACTCCTCAGTCTCTCACACACTCCTCACTCTCACACACACACACACTCCTCACTCTCTCTCACACACACTCCTCACTCACTCTCTCACACACACACTCCTCACTCTATCTCTCACACACACTCTCCTCACTCTCTCTCACACACTCACACTCCTCACTCTCTCTCTCACACACACTCCTCACTCTCTCTCACACGCACACTCCTCACTCTCTCTCTCACACGCACACTCCTCACTCTCTCTCTCACACGCACACTCCTCACTCTCTCTCTCACACACACACTCACTCTCTCTCAAACACACACACACACACTCCTCACTCTCTCTCACACACACACACTCCTCACGCTCTCACACACACACACACTCCTCACTCTCTCTCACACAAACACTCCTCACTCTCTCACTCACACACACTCCTCAGTCTCTCACACACTCCTCACTCTCTCACACACACACACACACCTCACTCACTCACACACACACTCCTCACTCTCTCTCACACACACTCCTCACTCACTCTCTCACACAAACACTCCTCTCTCTCTCACACACACACTCCTCTCTCTCTCACACACACACAGTCCTCACACTCTCTCTCACACAGACACTCCTCACTCTCTCACACACAAACACTCCTCACTCTCTCTCTCACACACACACACTCCTCACTCTCTCTCACACACACTCCTCACTCTGTCTCTCACACACACACTCCTCACTCTCTCTCTCACACACACACTCCTCACTCTCGCACACACACACACACTCCTCACTCTCTCTCACACACACACACTCCTCACTCTCTCTCACACACACACACTCCTCACTCTCTCTCACACCCACACTCCTCACTCTCTCTCACACACACACACTCCTCACTCTCTCAGACACACACACTCCTCACTCTCTCTCTCACACACACACTCCTCACTCTCTCTCACACACACAGTCCTCACTCTCTCTCTCACACACACAGTCCTCACTCTCTCACACACTCCTCACTCTCTGACACACACACTCCTCACTCTCGCTCACACACACACACTCCTCACTCACTCTCACACACACACACTCCTCACTCACTCACACACACACTCCTCACTCACACACACACACTCCTCACTCACTCTCACACACACACTCCTCACACTCTCTCACACTCACACACTCCTCACTCTCTCAGACACACACACTCCTCACTCTCTCTCTCACACACAGTCCTCACTCTCTCACACACACACACTCCTCACTCTCTCTCTCTCTCACACACACTCCTCACTCTGTCTCACACACACACTCCTCACTCTCTCTCACACACACACACTCCTCACTCACTCACACACACACTCCTCACTCACTCACACACACACTCCTCACTCACTCACACACACACTCCTCACTCTCTCACACACACACACTCCTCACTCTCTCACACTCACACACTCCTCACTCCGTCCCTCTCACACTCCTCACTCTCTCTCTCACACACACACTCCTCACTCTCTCTCACACACGCACTCCTCACTCTCTCTCACACACACACACTCCTCACTCTCTCTCTCACACACACACTCCTCACTCTCTCTCTCACACACACACTCCTCACTCTCTCTCTCACACACACAGTCCTCACTCTCTCTCACACACTCACACTCCTCACTGTCTCTCTCACACACACACTCCTCACTCTCTCTCACACACTCACACTCCTCACTCTCTCTCTCACACACACTCCTCACTCTCTCTCACACACTCACACTCCTCACTCTCTCTCTCACACACACTCCTCACTCACTCTCTCACACAAACACTCCTCTCTCTCTCACACACACACTCCTCTCTCTCTCACACACACACAGTCCTCACACTCTCTCTCACACAGACACTCCTCACTCTCTCACACACAAACACTCCTCACTCTCTCTCTCACACACACACACTCCTCACTCTCTCTCACACACACTCCTCACTCTGTCTCTCACACACACACTCCTCACTCTCTCTCTCACACACACACTCCTCACTCTCGCACACACACACACACTCCTCACTCTCTCTCACACACACACACTCCTCACTCTCTCTCACACACACACACTCCTCACTCTCTCTCACACACACACTCCTCACTCTCTCTCACACACACACACTCCTCACTCTCTCAGACACACACACTCCTCACTCTCTCTCTCACACACACACTCCTCACTCTCTCTCACACACACAGTCCTCACTCTCTCTCTCACACACACAGTCCTCACTCTCTCACACACTCCTCACTCTCTGACACACACACTCCTCACTCTCTCTCTCACACACACACTCCTCACTCTCGCTCACACACACACACTCCTCACTCACTCTCACACACACACACTCCTCACTCACTCACACACACACTCCTCACTCACACACACACACTCCTCACTCACTCTCACACACACACTCCTCACACTCTCTCACACTCACACACTCCTCACTCTCTCAGACACACACACTCCTCACTCTCTCTCTCACACACAGTCCTCACTCTCTCACACACACACACACTCCTCACTCTCTCTCTCTCTCACACACACTCCTCACTCTGTCTCACACACACACTCCTCACTCTCTCTCACACACACACACTCCTCACTCACTCACACACACACTTCTCACTCACTCACACACACACTACTCACTCACTCACACACACACTCCTCACTCTCTCACACACACACACTCCTCACTCTCTCACACTCACACACTCCTCACTCCGTCCCTCTCACACTCCTCACTCTCTCTCTCACACACACACTCCTCACTCTCTCTCACACACGCACTCCTCACTCTCTCTCACACACACACACTCCTCACTCTCTCTCTCACACACACACTCCTCACTCTCTCTCTCACACACACACTCCTCACTCTCTCTCTCACACACACAGTCCTCACTCTCTCTCACACACTCACACTCCTCACTGTCTCTCTCACACACACACTCCTCACTCTCTCTCACACACTCACACTCCTCACTCTCTCTCTCACACACACTCCTCACTCTCTCTCACACACTCACACTCCTCACTCTCTCTCACTCACACACACACTCCTCACTCTGTCTCTCACACACACTCCTCACTCTCTCTCACACACACTCCTCACTCTCTCTCCCACACTCACACTCCTCACTCTCTCTCTCACACGCACACTCCTCACTCTCTCTCTCACACGCACACTCCTCACTCTCTCTCTCACACACACACTCACTCTCTCTCACACACACACACACACTCCTCACTCTCTCTCACACACACACACTCCTCACGCTCTCACACACACACACACTCCTCACTCTCTCTCACACAAACACTCCTCACTCTCTCACTCACACACACTCCTCAGTCTCTCACACACTCCTCACTCTCTCACACACACACACACTCCTCACTCACTCACACACACACTCCTCACTCTCTCTCTCACACGCACACTCCTCACTCTCTCTCACACACACTCCTCACTCACTCTCTCACACAAACACTCCTCTCTCTCTCACACACACACTCCTCTCTCTCTCACACACACACAGTCCTCACACTCTCTCTCACACAGACACTCCTCACTCTCTCACACACAAACACTCCTCACTCTCTCTCTCACACACACACACTCCTCACTCTCTCTCACACACACTCCTCACTCTGTCTCTCACACACACACTCCTCACTCTCTCTCTCACACACACACTCCTCACTCTCGCACACACACACACACTCCTCACTCTCTCTCACACACACACACTCCTCACTCTCTCTCACACACACACACTCCTCACTCTCTCTCTCACACACAGTCCTCACTCTCTCACACACACACACTCCTCACTCTCTCTCTCTCTCACACACACTCCTCACTCTGTCTCACACACACACTCCTCACTCTCTCTCACACACACACACTCCTCACTCACTCACACACACACTCCTCACTCACTCACACACACACTCCTCACTCACTCACACACACACTCCTCACTCTCTCACACACACACACTCCTCACTCTCTCACACTCACACACTCCTCACTCCGTCCCTCTCACACTCCTCACTCTCTCTCTAACACACACACTCCTCACTCTCTCTCACACACGCACTCCTCACTCTCTCTCACACACACACACTCCTCACTCTCTCTCTCACACACACACTCCTCACTCTCTCTCTCACACACACACTCCTCACTCTCTCTCTCACACACACAGTCCTCACTCTCTCTCACACACTCACACTCCTCACTGTCTCTCTCACACACACACTCCTCACTCTCTCTCACACACTCACACTCCTCACTCTCTCTCTCACACACACTCCTCACTCTCTCTCACACACTCACACTCCTCACTCTCTCTCACTCACACACACACTCCTCACTCTGTCTCTCACACACACTCCTCACTCTCTCTCACACACACTCCTCACTCTCTCTCACACACTCACACTCCTCACTCTCTCTCTCACACGCACACTCCTCACTCTCTCTCTCACACGCACACTCCTCACTCTCTCTCTCACACACACACACACACTCCTCACTCTCTCTCACACACACACACTCCTCACGCTCTCACACACACACACACTCCTCACTCTCTCTCACACAAACACTCCTCACTCTCTCACTCACACACACTCCTCAGTCTCTCACACACTCCTCACTCTCTCACACACACACACACTCCTCACTCACTCACACACACACTCCTCACTCTCTCTCTCACACGCACACTCCTCACTCTCTCTCACACACACTCCTCACTCACTCTCTCACACAAACACTCCTCTCTCTCTCACACACACACTCCTCTCTCTCTCACACACACACAGTCCTCACACTCTCTCTCACACAGACACTCCTCACTCTCTCACACACAAACACTCCTCACTCTCTCTCTCACACACACACACTCCTCACTCTCTCTCACACACACTCCTCACTCTGTCTCTCACACACACACTCCTCACTCTCTCTCTCACACACACACTCCTCACTCTCGCACACACACACACACTCCTCACTCTCTCTCACACACACACACTCCTCACTCTCTCTCACACACACACACTCCTCACTCTCTCTCACACACACACACTCCTCACTCTCTCTCACACACACACACTCCTCACTCTCTCTCACACACACACTCCGCACTCTCTCTCACACACACACACTCCTCACTCTCTCAGACACACACACTCCTCAGTCTCTCTCTCACACACACACTCCTCACTCTCTCTCACACACACAGTCCTCACTCTCTCTCTCACACACACAGTCCTCACTCTCTCACACACTCCTCACTCTCTGACACACACACTCCTCACTCTCTCTCTCACACACACACTCCTCACTCTCGCTCACACACACACACTCCTCACTCACTCTCACACACACACACTCCTCACTCACTCACACACACACTCCTCACTCACACACACACACTCCTCACTCACTCTCACACACACACTCCTCACACTCTCTCACACTCACACACTCCTCACTCTCTCAGACACACACACTCCTCACTCTCTCTCTCACACACAGTCCTCACTCTCTCACACACACACACTCCTCACTCTCTCTCTCTCTCACACACACTCCTCACTCTGTCTCACACACACACTCCTCACTCTCTCTCACACACACACACTCCTCACTCACTCACACACACACTCCTCACTCACTCACACACACACTCCTCACTCACTCACACACACACTCCTCACTCTCTCACACACACACACTCCTCACTCTCTCACACTCACACACTCCTCACTCCGTCCCTCTCACACTCCTCACTCTCTCTCTCACACACACACTCCTCACTCTCTCTCACACACGCACTCCTCACTCTCTCTCACACACACACACTCCTCACTCTCTCTCTCACACACACACTCCTCACTCTCTCTCTCACACACACACTCCTCACTCTCTCTCTCACACACACAGTCCTCACTCTCTCTCACACACTCACACTCCTCACTGTCTCTCTCACACACACACACCTCACTCTCTCTCACACACTCACACTCCTCACTCTCTCTCTCACACACACTCCTCACTCTCTCTCACACACTCACACTCCTCACTCTCTCTCACTCACACACACACTCCTCACTCTGTCTCTCACACACACTCCTCACTCTCTCTCACACACACTCCTCACTCACTCTCTCACACACACACTCCTCTCTCTCTCTCACACACACAATCCTCTCTCTCTCACACACACACATTCCTCACACTCTCTCTCACACAGACACTCCTCACTCTCTCTCACACACAAACACTCCTCACTCTCTCTCACACACACACACTCCTCACTCTCTCTCTCACACACACTCCTCACTCTGTCTCTCACACACACACTCCTCACTCTCTCTCACACACACTCCTCACTCTCTCTCACACACACTCCTCACTCACTCTCTCACACACACACTCCTCACTCTCTCTCACACACTCGCACTCCTCACTCTCTCTCACACACTCACACTCCTCACTCTCTCTCTCACACACACTCCTCACTCTCTCTCACACACACACTCCTCACTCTCTCTCTCACACACACACACTCCTCACTCTCTCTCTCACACACACTCCTCACTCTCTCTCACACGCACACTCCTCACTCTCTCACACACACACACACTCCTCACTCTCTCTCACACAAACACTCCTCACTCTCTCACTCACACACACTCCTCAGTCTCTCACACACTCCTCACTCTCACACACACACACACTCCTCAGTCACTCACACACACACTCCTCACTCTCTCTCTCACACGCACACTCCTCACTCTCTCTCACACACACTCCTCACTCACTCTCTCACACACACACTCCTCTCTCTCTCACACACACACTCCTCTCTCTCTCACACACACACAGTCCTCACACTCTCTCTCACACAGACACTCCTCACTCTCTCACACACAAACACTCCTCACTGTCTCTCACACACACTCCTCACTCTGTCTCTCACACACACACTCCTCACTCTCTCTCACACACACTCCTCACTCACTCTCTCACACACACACTCCTCACTCTCTCTCACACACTCACACTCCTCACTCTCTCTCACACACACACTCCTCACTCTCTCTCTCACACACACACACTCCTCACTCTCTCTCACACACTCACACTCCTCACTCTCTCTCTCACACACACTCCTCACTCTCTCTCTCACACACACACACTCCTCACTCTCTCACACACACACACACTCCTCACTCTCTCTCACACACACACACTCCTCACTCTCTCTCACACACACACACTCCTCACTCTCTCTCACACAAACACTCCTCACTCTCTCACTCACACACACTCCTCAGTCTCTCACACACTCTTCACTCTCACACACACACACACTCCTCACTCACTCACACACACACTCCTCACTCTCTCTCTCACACGCACACTCCTCACTCTCTCTCACACACACTTCTCTCACTCTCTCACACACACTCCTCTCTCTCTCACACACACACTCCTCTCTCTCTCACACACACACAGTCCTCACACTCTCTCTCACACAGACACTCCTCACTCTCTCTCTCACACACACACTCCTCTCTCTCTCACACACACACAGTCCTCACAGTCCCTCTCACACAGACACTCCTCACTCTCTCTCTCACTCACACACTCCTCACTCTCTCTCACACAGACACTCCTCACTCTCTCACACACAAACACTCCTCACTCACTCTCTCACACACACACTGCTCACTCTCTCTCTCACACACACTCTCCTCACTCTCTCTCACACACTCACACTCCTCACTCTCTCTCTCACACACACTCCTCACTCTCTCTCACACGCACACTCCTCACTCTCTCTCTCACACACACACTCCTCACTCTCTCTCTCACACACACACTCCTCACTCTCTCTCACACACACACACACTCCTCACTCTCTCTCACACACACACACTCCTCACTCTCTCACACACACACACACTCCTCACTCTCTCTCACACACACACACTCCTCACTCTCTCACTCACACACACTCCTCACTCTCTCTCACACTCCTCACTCTCACACACACACACACACTCCTCAATCACTCACACACACACTCCTCACTCTCTCTCTCACACGCACACTCCTCACTCTCTCTCACACACACTCCTCACTCACTCTCTCACACACACACTCCTCTCTCTCTCACACACACACTCCTCTCTCTCTCACACACACACAGTCCTCACACTCTCTCTCACACAGACACTCCTCACTCTCTCACACACAAACACTCCTCACTCTCTCTCTCACACACACACACTCCTCACTCTCTCTCACACACACTCCTCACTCTGTCTCTCACACACACACTCCTCACTCTCTCTCTCACACACACACTCCTCACTCTGTCTCTCACACACACACTCCTCACTCTCTCTCTCACACACACACTCCTCACTCTCGCACACACACACACACTCCTCACTCTCTCTCACACACACTCCTCACTCTCTCTCACACACACACACTCCTCACTCTCTCTCACACACACACACTCCTCACTCTCTCTCACACACACACTCCTCACTCTCTCTCACACACACAGTCCTCACTCTCTCTCTCACACACACAGTCCTCACTCTCTCTCACACACTCCTCACTCTCTCAGACACACACACTCCTCACTCTCTCTCTCACACACACACTCCTCACTCTCGCTCACACACACACACTCCTCACTCACTCACACACACACACTCCTCACTCACTCTCACACACACACTCCTCACACTCTCTCACACTCACACACTCCTCACTCTCTCAGACACACACACTCCTCACTCTCTCTCACACACACACACTCCTCACTCTCTCTCTCTCACACACTCCTCACTCTCTCTCACACACACTCCTCACTCTGTCTCACACACACACTCCTCACTCTCTCTCACACACACACACTCCTCACTCACTCACACACACACTCCTCACTCACTCACACACACACTCCTCACTCTCTCACACACACACACTCCTCACTCTCTCACACTCACACACTCCTCACTCCGTCCCTCTCACACTCCTCACTCTCTCTCTCACACACACACTCCTCACTCTCTCTCACACACGCACTCCTCACTCTCTCTCACACACACACACTCCTCAATCACTCTCACACACACACTCCTCACTCTCTCTCTCACACACACACTCCTCACTCTCTCTCTCACACACACAGTCCTCACTCTCTCTCACACACACTCACACTCCTCACTCTCTCTCTCACACACACACTCCTCACTCTCTCTCACACACTCACACTCCTCACTCTCTCTCTCACACACACTCCTCACTCTCTCTCACACACACTCACACTCCTCACTCTCTCTCACTCACACACACACTCCTCACTCTCTCTCTCACACACACTCCTCACTCTCTCTCACATGCACACTCCTCACTCTCTCTCACACGCACACTCCTCACTCTCTCTCACACACACACTCCTCACTCTCTCACAAACACACACACACTCCTCACTCTCTCTCACACAAACACTCCTCACTCTCTCACTCACACACACTCCTCAGTCTCTCACACACTCCTCACTCTCACACACACACACACTGCTCATTCACTCACACACACACTCCTCACTCTGTCTCTCACACGCACACTCCTCACTCTCTCTCACACACACTCCTCACTCACTCTCTCACACACACACTCCTCTCTCTCTCACACACACACAGTCCTCACACTCTCTCTCACACAGACACTCCTCACTCTCTCACACACACACTCCTCTCTCTCTCACACACACACAGTCCTCACACTCTCTCTCACACAGACACTCCTCACTCTCTCACACACAAAAACTCCTCACTCTCTCTCACACACACACACTCCTCACTCTCTCTCACACACACTCCTCACTCTCTCTCACACACACTCCTCACTCTGTCTCTCACACACACACTCCTCACTCTCTCTCACACACACTCCTCACTCACTCTCTCACACACACACTCCTCACTCTCTCTCACACACTCACACTCCTCACTCTCTCTCACACACTCACACTCCTCACTCTCTCTCTCACACACACTCCTCACTCTCTCTCACACACACACTCCTCACTCTCTCTCTCACACACACACACTCCTCACTCTCTCTCTCACACACACTCCTCACTCTCTCTCTCACACACACTCCTCACTCTCTCTCTCACACGCACACTCCTCACTCTCTCACACACACACACACTCCTCACTCTCTCTCACACAAACACTCCTCACTCTCTCACTCACACACACTCCTCAGTCTCTCACACACTCCTCACTCTCACACACACACACACTCTTCATTCACTCACACACACACTCCTCACTCTCTCTCTCACACGCACACTCCTCACTCTCTCTCACACACACTCCTCACTCACTCTCTCACACACACACTCCTCTCTCTCTCACACACACACTCCTCTCTCTCTCACACACACACACTCCTCAATCCCTCTCACACACACACTCCTCACACTCTCTCTCACACAGACACTCCTCACTCTCTCACACACAAAAACTCCTCACTCTCTCTCACACACACACACTCCTCACTCTCTCACACACTCACACACTCCTCACTCTCTCTCTCACACACACTCCTCACTCACTCTGTCACACACACACTCCTCACTCTCTCTCACACACTCACACTCCTCACTCTCTCTCACACACTCACACTCCTCACTCTCTCTCTCACACACACTCCTCACTCTCTCTCACACACACAATCCTCACTCTCTCTCACACACACACACTTCTCACTCACTCACACACACAGTCCTCACTCACTCACACACACACTCCTCACTCTCTCACACACACACACTCCTCACTCTCTCACACTCACACACTCCTCACTCCGTCCCTCTCACACTCCTCACTCTCTCTCTCACACACACAATCCTCACTCTCTCTCACACACGCACTCCTCACTCTCTCTCACACACACACACTCCTCAATCGCTCTCACACACACACTCCTCACTCTCTCTCTCACACACACACTCCTCACTCTCTCTCTCACACACACACTCCTCACTCTCTCTCTCACACACACACTCCTCACTCTCTCTCTCACACACACAGTCCTCACTCTCTCTCACACACTCACACTCCTCACTGTCTCTCTCACACACACACTCCTCACTCTCTCTCACACACACACTCCTCACTCTCTCTCACACACTCACACTCCTCACTCTCTCTCACTCACACACACACTCCTCACTCTCGCTCACACACACACACTCCTCACTCACTCACACACACACACTCCTCACTCACTCTCACACACACACTCCTCACACTCTCTCACACTCACACACTCCTCACTCTCTCTCTCACACACACACTCCTCACTCACTCACACACACACACTCCTCACTCACTCTCACACACACACTCCTCACACTCTCTCACACTCACACACTCCTCACTCTCTCAGACACACACACTCCTCACTCTCTCTCACACACACACACTCCTCACTATCTCTCTCTCACACACTCCTCACTCTCTCTCTCTCTCACACACACTCCTCACTCTGTCTCACACACACACTCCTCACTCTCTCTCACACACACACACTCCTCACTCACTCACACACACACTCCTCACTCACTCACACACACACTCCTCACTCTCTCACACACACACACTCCTCACTCTCTCACACTCACACACTCCTCACTCCGTCCCTCTCACACTCCTCACTCTCTCTCTCACACACACACTCCTCACTCTCTCTCACACACGCACTCCTCACTCTCTCTCACACACACACACTCCTCAATCACTCTCACACACACACTCCTCACTCTCTCTCTCACACACACACTCCTCACTCTCTCTCTCACACACACAGTCCTCACTCTCTCTCACACACTCACACTCCTCACTCTCTCTCTCACACACACACTCCTCACTCTCTCTCACACACTCACACTCCTCACTCTCTCTCTCACACACACTCCTCACTCTCTCTCACACACACTAACACTCCTCACTCTCTCTCACTTACACACACACTCCTCACTCTCTCTCTCACACACACTCCTCACTCTCTCTCACACACACTCCTCACTCTCTCTCACACGCACACTCCTCACTCTCTCTCACACGCACACTCCTCACTCTCTCTCACACACACACTCCTCACTCTCTCTCTCACACACACACTCCTCACTCTCTCACAAACACACACACACTCCTCACTCTCTCTCACACAAACACTCCTCACTCTCTCACTCACACACACTCCTCAGTCTCTCACACACTCCTCACTCTCACACACACACACACTCCTCATTCACTCACACACACACTCCTCACTCTCTCTCTCACACGCACACTCTTCACTCTCTCTCACACACACTCCTCACTCACTCTCTCACACACACACTCCTCTCTCTCTCACACACACACAGTCCTCACACTCTCTCTCACACAGACACTCCTCACTCTCTCACACACAAAAACTCCTCACTCTCTCTCACACACACACACTCCTCACTCTCTCTCACACACACTCCTCACTCTCTCTCACACACACTCCTCACTCTGTCTCTCACACACACACTCCTCACTCTCTCTCACACACACTCCTCACTCACTCTCTCACACACCCACTCCTCACTCTCTCTCACACACTCACACTCCTCACTCTCTCTCACACACTCACACTCCTCACTCTCTCTCTCACACACACTCCTCACTCTCTCTCACACACACACTCCTCACTCTCTCTCTCACACACACACACTCCTCACTCTCTCTCTCACACACACTCCTCACTCTCTCTCTCACACACACTCCTCACTCTCTCTCTCACACGCACACTCCTCACTCTCTCACACACACACACACACCTCACTCTCTCTCACACAAACACTCCTCACTCTCTCACTCACACACACTCCTCATTCACTCACACACACACTCCTCACTCTCTCTCTCACACGCACACTCCTCACTCTCTCTCACACACACTCCTCACTCACTCTCTCACACACACACACCTCACTCTCTCACACACACACTCCTCTCTCTCTGACACACACACACTCCTCAATCCCTCTCACACACACACTCCTCACTCTCTCTCTCACACACACACAGTCCTCACACTCTCTCTCACACAGACACTCCTCACTCTCTCACACACAAAAACTCCTCACTCTCTCTCACACACACACACTCCTCACTCTCTCTCACACACACTCCTCACTCTCTCTCACACACACTCCTCACTCTCTCTCACACACACTCCTCACTCTCTCTCACACACACTCCTCACTCTGTCTCTCACACACACACTCCTCACTCTCTCACACACACACACACTCCTCACTCTCTCTCTCACACACACTCCTCACTCACTCTGTCACACACACACTCCTCACTCTCTCTCACACACTCACAGTCCTCACTCTCTCTCACACACTCACACTCCTCACTCTCTCTCTCACACACACTCCTCACTCTCTCTCACACACACAATCCTCACTCTCTCTCACACACACACACTCCTCACTCACTCACACACACACTCCTCACTCACTCACACACACACTCCTCACTCTCTCACACACACACACTCCTCACTCTCTCACACTCACACACTCCTCACTCCGTCCCTCTCACACTCCTCACTCTCTCTCTCACACACACACTCCTCACTCTCTCTCACACACGCACTCCTCACTCTCTCTCACACACACACACTCCTCAATCGCTCTCACACACACACTCCTCACTCTCTCTCTCACACACACACTCCTCACTCTCTCTCTCACACACACACTCCTCACTCTCTCTCTCACACACACACTCCTCACTCTCTCTCTCACACACACAGTCCTCACTCTCTCTCACACACTCACACTCCTCACTGTCTCTCTCACACACACACTCCTCACTCTCTCTCACACACTCACACTCCTCACTCTCTCTCTCACACACACTCCTCACTCTCTCTCACACACTCACACTCCTCACTCTCTCTCACTCACACACACACTCCTCACTCTGTCTCTCACACACACTCCTCACTCTCTCTCTCACACACACTCCTCACTCTCTCTCTCACACACACTCCTCAGTCTCTCTCACACGCACACTCCTCACTCTCACACGCACACTCCTCACTCTCTCTCACACACACACTCCTCACTCTCTCTCTCACACACACTCCTCACTCTCTCACAAACACACACACACTCCTCACTCTCTCTCACACAAACACTCCTCACTCTCTCACTCACACACACTCCTCAGTCTCTCACACACTCCTCACTCTCACACACACACACACTCCTCACTCACTCACACACACACTCCTCACTCTCTCTCTCACACGCACACTCCTCACTCTCTCTCACACACACTCCTCACTCACTCTCTCACACACACACTCCTCTCTCTCTCACACACACACTCCTCTCTCTCTCACACACACACAGTCCTCACACTCTCTCTCACACAGACACTCCTCACTCTCTCACACACAAACACTCCTCACTCTCTCTCACACACACACACTCCTCACTCTCTCTCTCACACACACTCCTCACTCTGTCTCTCTCACACACACTCCTCACTCACTCTCTCACACACACACTCCTCACTCTCTCTCACACACTCACACTCCTCACTCTCTCTCACACACTCACACTCCTCACTCTCTCTCTCACACACACTCCTCACTCTCTCTCACACACACACTCCTCACTCTCTCTCTCACACACACACACTCCTCACTCTCTCTCTCACACACACTCCTCACTCTCTCTCACACGCACACTCCTCACTCTCTCACACACACACACACTCCTCACTCTCTCTCACACAAACACTCCTCACTCTCTCACTCACACACACTCCTCAGTCTCTCACACACTCCTCACTCTCACACACACACACACTCCTCACTCACTCACACACACACTCCTCACTCTCTCTCTCACACGCACACTCCTCACTCTCTCTCACACACACTCCTCACTCACTCTCTCACACACACACTCCTCTCTCTCTCACACACACACTCCTCTCTCTCTCACATACACACAGTCCTCACACTCTCTCTCACACAGACACTCCTCACTCTCTCACACACAAACACTCCTCACTCTCTCTCACACACACTCCTCACTCTGTCTCTCACACACACACTCCTCACTCTCTCTCACACACACTCCTCACTCACTCTCTCACACACACACTCCTCACTCTCTCTCACACACTCACACTCCTCACTCTCTCTCACACACACACTCCTCACTCTCTCTCTCACACACACACACTCCTCACTCTCTCTCACACACACACACTCCTCACTCTCTCTCACACACACTCCTCAGTCTCTCACACACTCCTCACTCTCACACACACACACACTCCTCACTCACTCACACACACACTCCTCACTCTCTCTCTCACACGCACACTCCTCACTCTCTCTCACACACACTTCTCACTCACTCTCTCACACACACACTCCTCTCTCTCTCACACACACACTCCTCTCTCGCTCACACACACACAGTCCTCACACTCTCTCTCACACAGACACTCCTCACTCTCTCTCTCACACACACACTCCTCTCTCTCTCACACACACACAGTCCTCACACTCTCTCTCACACAGACACTCCTCACTCTCTCTCTCACTCACACACTCCTCACTCTCTCTCACACAGACACTCCTCACTCTCTCACACACAAACACTCCTCACTCACTCTCTCACACACACACTCCTCAGTCTCTCTCTCACACACACTCTCCTCACTCTCTCTCACACACTCACACTCCTCACTCTCTCTCTCAAACACACTCCTCACTCTCTCTCACACGCACACTTCTCACTCTCTCTCTCACACACACACTCCTCACTCTCTCACACACACACACACTCCTCACTCTCTCTCACACACACACACTCCTCACTCTCTCACACACACACACACTCCTCACTCTCTCTCACACACACACACTCCTCACTCTCTCACTCACACACACTCCTCACTCTCTCTCACACTCCTCACTCTCACACACACACACACACTCCTCACTCACTCACACACACACACCTCACTCTCTCTCTCACACGCACACTCCTCACTCTCTCTCACACACACTCCTCACTCACTCTCTCACACACACACTCCTCTCTCTCTCACACACACACTCCTCACTCTGTCTCTCACACACACACTCCTCACTCTCTCTCACACACACACTCCTCACTCTCGCACACACACACACACTCCTCACTCTCTCTCACACACACACACTCCTCACTCTCTCTCACACACACACACTCCTCACTCTCTCTCACACACACACTCCTCACTCTCTCACACACACACACTCCTCACTCTCTCAGACACACACACTCCTCACTCTCTCTCTCACACACACACTCCTCACTCTCTCTCTCACACACACACTCCTCACTCTCTCTCAAACACACAGTCCTCACTCTCTCTCTCACACACACAGTCCTCACTCTCTCTCACACACTCCTCACTCTCTCAGACACACACACTCCTCACTCTCTCTCTCACACACACACTCCTCACTCTCGCTCACACACACACACTCCTCACTCACTCACACATACACACTCCTCACTCACTCTCACACACACACTCCTCACACTCTCTCACACTCACACACTCCTCACTCTCTCAGACACACACACTCCTCACTCTCTCTCACACACACACACTCCTCACTCTCTCTCTCTCACACACTCCTCACTCTCTCTCTCTCTCACACACACTCCTCACTCTGTCTCACACACACACTCCTCACTCTCTCTCACACACACACACTCCTCACTCACTCACACACACACTCCTCACTCACTCACACACACACTCCTCACTCTCTCTCACACACACACTCCTCACTCTCTCACACTCACACACTCCTCACTCCGTCCCTCTCACACTCCTCACTCTCTCTCTCACACACACACTCCTCACTCTCTCTCTCACACACACACTCCTCACTCTCTCTCACACACGCACTCCTCACTCTCTCTCACACACACACACTCCTCAATCACTCTCACACACACACTCCTCACTCTCTCTCTCACACACACACTCCTCACTCTCTCTCTCACACACACAGTCCTCACTCTCTCTCACACACTCACACTCCTCACTCTCTCTCTCACACACACACTCCTCACTCTCTCTCACACACACTAACACTCCTCACTCTCTCTCACTTACACACACACTCCTCACTCTCTCTCTCACACACACTCCTCACTCTCTCTCACACACACTCCTCACTCTCTCTCACACGCACACTCCTCACTCTCTCTCACACGCACACTCCTCACTCTCTCTCACACACACACTCCTCACTCTCTCTCTCACACACACACTCCTCACTCTCTCACAAACACACACACACTCCTCACTCTCTCTCACACAAACACTCCTCACTCTCTCACTCACACACACTCCTCAGTCTCTCACACACTCCTCACTCTCACACACACACACACTCCTCATTCACTCACACACACACTCCTCACTCTCTCTCTCACACGCACACTCCTCACTCTCTCTCACACACACTCCTCACTCACTCTCTCACACACACACTCCTCTCTCTCTCACACACACACAGTCCTCACACTCTCTCTCACACAGACACTCCTCACTCTCTCACACACAAAAACTCCTCACTCTCTCTCACACACACACACTCCTCACTCTCTCTCACACACACTCCTCACTCTCTCTCACACACACTCCTCACTCTGTCTCTCACACACACACTCCTCACTCTCTCTCACACACACTCCTCACTCACTCTCTCACACACCCACTCCTCACTCTCTCTCACACACTCACACTCCTCACTCTCTCTCACACACTCACACTCCTCACTCTCTCTCTCACACACACTCCTCACTCTCTCACACACACACTCCTCACTCTCTCTCTCACACGACACACACTCCTCACTCTCTCTCTCACACACACTCCTCACTCTCTCTCTCACACACACTCCTCACTCTCTCTCTCACACGCACACTCCTCACTCTCTCACACACACACACACACCTCACTCTCTCTCACACAAACACTCCTCACTCTCTCACTCACACACACTCCTCATTCACTCACACACACACCTCACTCTCTCTCTCACACGCACACTCCTCACTCTCTCTCACACACACTCCTCACTCACTCTCTCACACACACACACCTCACTCTCTCACACACACACTCCTCTCTCTCTGACACACACACACTCCTCAATCCCTCTCACACACACACTCCTCACTCTCTCTCTCACACACACACAGTCCTCACACTCTCTCTCACACAGACACTCCTCACTCTCTCACACACAAAAACTCCTCACTCTCTCTCACACACACACACTCCTCACTCTCTCACACACACTCCTCACTCTCTCTCACACACACTCCTCACTCTGTCTCTCACACACACACTCCTCACTCTCTCACACACACACACTCCTCACTCTCTCTCTCACACACACTCCTCACTCACTCTGTCACACACACACTCCTCACTCTCTCTCACACACTCACAGTCCTCACTCTCTCTCACACACTCACACTCCTCACTCTCTCTCTCACACACACTCCTCACTCTCTCTCACACACACAATCCTCACTCTCTCTCACACACACACACTCCTCACTCACTCACACACACACTCCTCACTCACTCACACACACTCCTCACTCTCTCACACACACACACTCCTCACTCTCTCACACTCACACACTCCTCACTCCGTCCCTCTCACACTCCTCACTCTCTCTCTCACACACACACTCCTCACTCTCTCTCACACACGCACTCCTCACTCTCTCTCACACACACACACTCCTCAATCGCTCTCACACACACACTCCTCACTCTCTCTCTCACACACACACTCCTCACTCTCTCTCTCACACACACACTCCTCACTCTCTCTCTCACACACACACTCCTCACTCTCTCTCTCACACACACAGTCCTCACTCTCTCTCACACACTCACACTCCTCACTGTCTCTCTCACACACACACTCCTCACTCTCTCTCACACACTCACACTCCTCACTCTCTCTCTCACACACACTCCTCACTCTCTCTCACACACTCACACTCCTCACTCTCTCTCACTCACACACACACTCCTCACTCTGTCTCTCACACACACTCCTCACTCTCTCTCTCACACACACTCCTCACTCTCTCTCTCACACACACCTCACTCTCTCTCACACGCACACTCCTCACTCTCACACGCACACTCCTCACTCTCTCTCACACACACTCCTCACTCTCTCTCTCACACACACTCCTCACTCTCTCACAAAACACACACACACTCCTCACTCTCTCTCACACAAACACTCCTCACTCTCTCACTCACACACACTCCTCAGTCTCTCACACACTCCTCACTCTCACACACACACACACTCCTCACTCACTCACACACACACTCCTCACTCTCTCTCTCACACGCACACTCCTCACTCTCTCTCACACACACTCCTCACTCACTCTCTCACACACACACTCCTCTCTCTCTCACACACACACTCCTCTCTCTCTCACACACACACAGTCCTCACACTCTCTCTCACACAGACACTCCTCACTCTCTCACACACAAACACTCCTCACTCTCTCTCACACACACACACTCCTCACTCTCTCTCTCACACACACTCCTCACTCTGTCTCTCTCACACACACTCCTCACTCACTCTCTCACACACACACTCCTCACTCTCTCTCACACACTCACACTCCTCACTCTCTCTCACACACACACACTCCTCACTCACTCTCTCACACACACACTCCTCACTCTCTCTCACACACTCACACTCCTCACTCTCTCTCTCACACACACTCCTCACTCTCTCTCACACGCACACTCCTCACTCTCTCACACACACACACACTCCTCACTCTCTCTCACACAAACACTCCTCACTCTCTCACTCACACACACTCCTCAGTCTCTCACACACTCCTCACTCTCACACACACACACACTCCTCACTCACTCACACACACACTCCTCACTCTCTCTCTCACACGCACACTCCTCACTCTCTCTCACACACACTCCTCACTCACTCTCTCACACACACACTCCTCTCTCTCTCACACACAAACTCCTCTCTCTCTCACATACACACAGTCCTCACACTCTCTCTCACACAGACACTCCTCACTCTCTCACACACAAACACTCCTCACTCTCTCTCACACACACTCCTCACTCTGTCTCTCACACACACACTCCTCACTCTCTCACACACACTCCTCACTCACTCTCTCACACACACACCCCTCACTCTCTCTCACACACTCACACTCCTCACTCTCTCTCACACACACACTCCTCACTCTCTCTCTCACACACACACACTCCTCACTCTCTCTCACACACACACACTCCTCACTCTCTCTCACACACACTCCTCAGTCTCTCACACACTCCTCACTCTCACACACACACACACTCCTCACTCACTCACACACACACTCCTCACTCTCTCTCTCACACGCACACTCCTCACTCTCTCTCACACACACTTCTCACTCACTCTCTCACACACACACTCCTCTCTCTCTCACACACACACTCCTCTCTCGCTCACACACACACAGTCCTCACACTCTCTCTCACACAGACACTCCTCACTCTCTCTCTCACACACACACTCCTCTCTCTCTCACACACACACAGTCCTCACACTCTCTCTCACACAGACACTCCTCACTCTCTCACACACAAACACTCCTCACTCTCTCTCACACACACACACTCCTCACTCTCTCTCACACACACTCCTCACTCTCTCTCACACACACTCCTCACTCTCCTCTCACTCACCACACTCCTCACTCTCTCACACCTCACTCTCTCACACACAAACACTCCTCACTCACTCTCTCACACACACACTCCTCAGTCTCTCTCTCACACACACTCTCCTCACTCTCTCTCACACACTCACACTCCTCACTCTCTCTCTCACACACACTCCTCACTCTCTCTCACACGCACACTCCTCACTCTCTCTCTCACACACACACTCCTCACTCTCTCACACACACACACACTCCTCACTCTCTCTCACACACACACACTCCTCACTCTCTCACACACACACACACTCCTCACTCTCTCTCACACACACACACTCCTCACTCTCTCACTCACACACACTCCTCACTCTCTCTCACACTCCTCACTCTCACACACACACACACACTCCTCACTCACTCACACACACACTCCTCACTCTCTCTCTCACACGCACACTCCTCACTCTCTCTCACACACACTCCTCACTCACTCTCTCACACACACACTCCTCTCTCTCTCACACACACACTCCTCTCTCTCTCACACACACACTCCTCACTCTGTCTCTCACACACACACTCCTCACTCTCTCTCTCACACACACACTCCTCACTCTCGCACACACACACACACTCCTCACTCTCTCTCACACACACACACTCCTCACTCTCTCTCACACACACACACTCCTCACTCTCTCTCACACACACACTCCTCACTCTCTCACACACACACACTCCTCACTCTCTCAGACACACACACTCCTCACTCTCTCTCTCACACACACACTCCTCACTCTCTCTCTCACACACACACTCCTCACTCTCTCTCACACACACAGTCCTCACTCTCTCTCTCACACACACAGTCCTCACTCTCTCTCACACACTCCTCACTCTCTCAGACACACACACTCCTCACTCTCTCTCTCACACACACACTCCTCACTCTCGCTCACACACACACACCTCCTCACTCACTCACACACACACACTCCTCACTCACTCTCACACACACACTCCTCACACTCTCTCACACTCACACACTCCTCACTCTCTCAGACACACACACTCCTCACTCTCTCTCACACACACACACTCCTCACTCTCTCTCTCTCACACACTCCTCACTCTCTCTCTCTCTCACACACACCTCCTCACTCTGTCTCACACACACACTCCTCACTCCTCTCTCACACACACACACTCCTCACTCACTCACACACACACTCCTCACTCACTCACACACACACTCCTCACTCTCTCTCACACACACACTCCTCACTCTCTCACACTCACACACTCCTCACTCCGTCCCTCTCACACTCCTCACTCTCTCTCTCACACACACACTCCTCACTCTCTCTCTCACACACACACTCCTCACTCTCTCTCACACACTCACTCCTCACTCTCTCTCACACACACACACTCCTCAATCACTCTCACACACACACTCCTCACTCTCTCTCTCACACACACACTCCTCACTCTCTCTCTCACACACACAGTCCTCACTCTCTCTCACACACTCACACTCCTCACTCTCTCTCTCACACACACACTCCTCACTCTCTCTCACACACACTCACACTCCTCACTCTCTCTCACTCACACACACACTCCTCACTCTCTCTCTCACACACACTCCTCACTCTCTCTCTCACACACACTCCTCACTCTCTCTCTCACGCACACTCCTCACTCTCTCTCACACGCACACTCCTCACTCTCTCTCACACACACACTCCTCACTCTCTCTCTCACACACACACTCCTCACTCTCTCACAAACACACGCACACTCCTCACTCTCTCTCACACGCACACTCCTCACTCTCTCTCACACACCACACTCCTCACTCTCTCTCTCACACACACACTCCTCACTCTCTCACAAACACACACACACTCCTCACTCTCTCTCACACAAACACTCCTCACTCTCTCACTCACACACACCTCCTCAGTCTCTCACACACTCCTCACTCTCACACACACACACACTCCTCATTCACTCACACACACACTCCTCACTCTCTCTCTCACACGCACACTCCTCACTCTCTCTCACACACACTCCTCACTCACTCTCTCACACACACACTCCTCTCTCTCTCACACACACACAGTCCTCACTCTCTCTCTCACACACACACTCCTCACTCACTCTCTCACACACACACTCCTCTCTCTCTCACACACACACAGTCCTCACACTCTCTCTCACACAGACACTCCTCACTCTCTCACACACAAAAACTCCTCACTCTCTCTCACACACACACACTCCTCACTCTCTCTCACACACACTCCTCACTCTCTCTCACACACACTCCTCACTCTGTCTCTCAAACACACACTCCTCACTCTCTCTCACACACACTCCTCACTCACTCTCTCACACACACACTCCTCACTCTCTCTCACACACTCACACTCCTCACTCTCTCTCACACACTCACACTCCTCACTCTCTCTCTCACACACACTCCTCACTCTCTCTCACACACACACTCTTCACTCTCTCTCTCACACACACACACTCCTCACTCTCTCTCACACACAAACACTCCTCACTCACTCTCTCACACACACACTCCTCACTCTCTCTCTCACACACACACACTCCTCACTCTCTCTCACACACAAACACTCCTCACTCACTCTCTCACACACACACTCCTCACTCTCTCTCTCACACACACTTTCCTCACTCTCTCTCACACACTCACACTCCTCACTCTCTCTCTCAAACACACTCCTCACTCTCTCTCACACGCACACTCCTCACTCTCTCTCTCACACGCACTCCTCACTCTCTCTCACACACACACACTCCTCAATCACTCTCACACACACACTCCTCACTCTCTCTCTCACACACACACCTCCTCACTCTCTCTCTCACACACACAGTCCTCACTCTCTCTCACACACTCACACTCCTCACTCTCTCTCTCACACACACACTCCTCACTCTCTCTCACACACACTAACACTCCTCACTCTCTCTCACTTACACACACACTCCTCACTCTCTCTCTCACACACACTCCTCACTCTCTCTCACACACACTCCTCACTCTCTCTCACACGCACACTCCTCACTCTCTCTCACACGCACACTCCTCACTCTCTCTCACACACACACTCCTCACTCTCTCTCTCACACACACACTCCTCACTCTCTCACAAACACACACACACTCCTCACTCTCTCTCACACAAACACTCCTCACTCTCTCACTCACACACACTCCTCAGTCTCTCACACACTCCTCACTCTCACACACACACACACTCCTCATTCACTCACACACACACTCCTCACTCTCTCTCTCACACGCACACTCCTCACTCTCTCTCACACACACTCCTCACTCACTCTCTCACACACACACTCCTCTCTCTCTCACACACACACAGTCCTCACACTCTCTCTCACACAGACACTCATCACTCTCTCACACACAAAAACTCCTCACTCTCTCTCACACACACACACTCCTCACTCTCTCTCACACACACTCCTCACTCTCTCTCACACACACTCCTCACTCTGTCTCTCACACACACACTCCTCACTCTCTCTCACACACACTCCTCACTCACTCTCTCACACACCCACTCCTCACTCTCTCTCACACACTCACACTCCTCACTCTCTCTCACACACTCACACTCCTCACTCTCTCTCTCACACACACTCCTCACTCTCTCTCACACACACACTCCTCACTCTCTCTCTCACACACACACACTCCTCACTCTCTCTCTCACACACACTCCTCACTCTCTCTCTCACACACACTCCTCACTCTCTCTCTCACACGCACACTCCTCACTCTCTCACACACACACACACACCTCACTCTCTCTCACACAAACACTCCTCACTCTCTCACTCACACACACTCCTCATTCACTCACACACACACTCCTCACTCTCTCTCTCACACGCACACTCCTCACTCTCTCTCACACACACTCCTCACTCACTCTCTCACACACACACACCTCACTCTCTCACACACACACTCCTCTCTCTCTGACACACACACACTCCTCAATCCCTCTCACACACACACTCCTCACTCTCTCTCTCACACACACACAGTCCTCACACTCACTCTCACACAGACACTCCTCACTCTCTCACACACAAAAACTCCTCACTCTCTCTCACACACACACACTCCTCACTCTCTCTCACACACACTCCTCACTCTCTCTCACACACACTCCTCACTCTGTCTCTCACACACACACTCCTCACTCTCTCACACACACACACACTCCTCACTCTCTCTCTCACACACACACTCCTCACTCACTCTGTCACACACACACTCCTCACTCTCTCTCACACACTCACAGTCCTCACTCTCTCTCACACACTCACACTCCTCACTCTCTCTCTCACACACACTCCTCACTCTCTCTCACACACACAATCCTCACTCTCTCTCACACACACACACTCCTCACTCACTCACACACACACTCCTCACTCACTCACACACACACTCCTCACTCTCTCACACACACACACTCCTCACTCTCTCACACTCACACACTCCTCACTCCGTCCCTCTCACACTCCTCACTCTCTCTCTCACACACACACTCCTCACTCTCTCTCACACACGCACTCCTCACTCTCTCTCACACACACACACTCCTCAATCGCTCTCACACACACACTCCTCACTCTCTCTCTCACACACACACTCCTCACTCTCTCTCTCACACACACACTCCTCACTCTCTCTCTCACACACACACTCCTCACTCTCTCTCTCACACACACAGTCCTCACTCTCTCTCACACACTCACACTCCTCACTGTCTCTCTCACACACACACTCCTCACTCTCTCTCACACACTCACACTCCTCACTCTCTCTCTCACACACACTCCTCACTCTCTCTCACACACTCACACTCCTCACTCTCTCTCACTCACACACACACTCCTCACTCTGTCTCTCACACACACTCCTCACTCTCTCTCTCACACACACTCCTCACTCTCTCTCTCACACACACTCCTCACTCTCTCTCACACGCACACTCCTCACTCTCACACGCACACTCCTCACTCTCTCTCACACACACACTCCTCACTCTCTCTCTCACACACACTCCTCACTCTCTCACAAACACACACACACTCCTCACTCTCTCTCACACAAACACTCCTCACTCTCTCACTCACACACACTCCTCAGTCTCTCACACACTCCTCACTCTCACACACACACACACTCCTCACTCACTCACACACACACTCCTCACTCTCTCTCTCACACGCACACTCCTCACTCTCTCTCACACACACTCCTCACTCACTCTCTCACACACACACTCCTCTCTCTCTCACACACACACTCCTCTCTCTCTCACACACACACAGTCCTCACACTCTCTCTCACACAGACACTCCTCACTCTCTCACACACAAACACTCCTCACTCTCTCTCACAAACACACACTCCTCACTCTCTCTCTCACACACACTCCTCACTCTGTCTCTCTCACACACACTCCTCACTCACTCTCTCACACACACACTCCTCACTCTCTCTCACACACTCACACTCCTCACTCTCTCTCACACACACACACTCCTCACTCACTCTCTCACACACACACTCCTCACTCTCTCTCACACACTCACACTCCTCACTCTCTCTCTCACACACACTCCTCACTCTCTCTCACACGCACACTCCTCACTCTCACACACACACACACTCCTCACTCTCTCTCACACAAACACTCCTCACTCTCTCACTCACACACACTCCTCAGTCTCTCACACACTCCTCACTCTCACACACACACACACTCCTCACTCACTCACACACACACTCCTCACTCTCTCTCTCACACGCACACTCCTCACTCTCTCTCACACACACTCCTCACTCACTCTCTCACACACACACTCCTCTCTCTCTCACACACAAACTCCTCTCTTTCTCACATACACACAGTCCTCACACTCTCTCTCACACAGACACTCCTCACTCTCTCACACACAAACACTCCTCACTCTCTCTCACACACACTCCTCACTCTGTCTCTCACACACACACTCCTCACTCTCTCTCACACACACTCCTCACTCACTCTCTCACACACACACTCCTCACTCTCTCTCACACACTCACACTCCTCACTCTCTCTCACACACACACTCCTCACTCTCTCTCTCACACACACACACTCCTCACTCTCTCTCACACACACACACTCCTCACTCTCTCTCACACACACTCCTCAGTCTCTCACACACTCCTCACTCTCACACACACACACACTCCTCACTCACTCACACACACACTCCTCACTCTCTCTCTCACACGCACACTCCTCACTCTCTCTCTCACACACACACTCCTCTCTCTCTCACACACACACTCCTCTCTCGCTCACACACACACAGTCCTCACACTCTCTCTCACACAGACACTCCTCACTCTCTCTCTCACACACACACTCCTCTCTCTCTCACACACACACAGTCCTCACACTCTCTCTCACACAGACACTCCTCACTCTCTCACACACAAACACTCCTCACTCTCTCACACACACACACTCCTCACTCTCTCTCACACACACTCCTCACTCTCTCTCACACACACTCCTCACTCTCTCTCTCACTCACACACTCCTCACTCTCTCTCACACAGACACTCCTCACTCTCTCACACACAAACACTCCTCACTCACTCTCTCACACACACACTCCTCAGTCTCTCTCTCACACACACTCTCCTCACTCTCTCTCACACACTCACACTCCTCACTCTCTCTCTCACACACACCTCCTCACTCTCTCTCACACGCACACTCCTCACTCTCTCTCTCACACACACACTCCTCACTCTCTCACACACACACACACTCCTCACTCTCTCTCACACACACACACTCCTCACTCTCTCACACACACACACACTCCTCACTCTCTCTCACACACACACACTCCTCACTCTCTCACTCACACACACTCCTCACTCTCTCTCACACTCCTCACTCTCACACACACACACACACTCCTCACTCACTCACACACACACTCCTCACTCTCTCTCTCACACGCACACTCCTCACTCTCTCTCACACACACTCCTCACTCACTCTCTCACACACACACTCCTCTCTCTCTCACACACACACTCCTCTCTCTCTCACACACACACTCCTCACTCTGTCTCTCACACACACACTCCTCACTCTCTCTCTCACACACACACTCCTCACTCTCGCACACACACACACACTCCTCACTCTCTCTCACACACACACACTCCTCACTCTCTCTCACACACACACACTCCTCACTCTCTCTCACACACACACTCCTCACTCTCTCACACACACACACTCCTCACTCTCTCAGACACACACACTCCTCACTCTCTCTCTCACACACACACTCCTCACTCTCTCTCTCACACACACACTCCTCACTCTCTCTCACACACACAGTCCTCACTCTCTCTCTCACACACACAGTCCTCACTCTCTCTCACACACTCCTCACTCTCTCAGACACACACACTCCTCACTCTCTCTCTCACACACACACTCCTCACTCTCGCTCACACACACACACTCCTCACTCACTCACACACACACACTCCTCCACTCACTCTCACACACACACTCCTCACACTCTCTCACACTCACACACTCCTCACTCTCTCAGACACACACACTCCTCACTCTCTCTCACACACACACACTCCTCACTCTCTCTCTCTCACACACTCCTCACTCTCTCTCTCTCTCACACACACTCCTCACTCTGTCTCACACACACACCTCCTCACTCTCTCTCACACACACACACTCCTCACTCACTCACACACACACTCCTCACTCACTCACACACACACACTCCTCACTCTCTCTCACACACACACTCCTCACTCTCTCACACTCACACACTCCTCACTCCGTCCCTCTCACACTCCTCACTCTCTCTCTCACACACACACTCCTCACTCTCTCTCTCACACACACACTCCTCACTCTCTCTCACACACGCACTCCTCACTCTCTCTCACACACACACACTCCTCAATCACTCTCACACACACACTCCTCACTCTCTCTCTCACACCACACACATCCTCACTCTCTCTCTCACACACACAGTCCTCACTCTCTCTCACACACTCACACTCCTCACTCTCTCTCTCACACACACACTCCTCACTCTCTCTCACACACACTCACACTCCTCACTCTCTCTCACTCACACACACACTCCTCACTCTCTCTCTCACACACACTCCTCACTCTCTCTCTCACACACACTCCTCACTCTCTCTCTCACGCACACTCCTCACTCTCTCTCACACGCACACTCCTCACTCTCTCTCACACACACACTCCTCACTCTCTCTCTCTCACACACACACTCCTCACTCTCTCACAAACACACGCACACTCCTCACTCTCTCTCACACGCACACTCCTCACTCTCTCTCACACACACACTCCTCACTCTCTCTCTCACACACACACTCCTCACTCTCTCACAAACACACACACACTCCTCACTCTCTCTCACACAAACACTCCTCACTCTCTCACTCACACACACTCCTCAGTCTCTCACACACTCCTCACTCTCACACACACACACACTCCTCATTCACTCACACACACACCTCCTCACTCTCTCTCTCACACGCACACTCCTCACTCTCTCTCACACACACTCCTCACTCACTCTCTCACACACACACTCCTCTCTCTCTCACACACACACAGTCCTCACTCTCTCTCTCACACACACACTCCTCACTCACTCTCTCACACCACACACTCCTCTCTCTCTCACACACACACAGTCCTCACACTCTCTCTCACACAGACACTCCTCACTCTCTCACACACAAAAACTCCTCACTCTCTCTCACACACACACACTCCTCACTCTCTCTCACACACACTCCTCACTCTCTCTCACACACACTCCTCACTCTGTCTCTCAAACACACACTCCTCACTCTCTCTCACACACACTCCTCACTCACTCTCTCACACACACACTCCTCACTCTCTCTCACACACTCACACTCCTCACTCTCTCTCACACACTCACACTCCTCACTCTCTCTCTCACACACACTCCTCACTCTCTCTCACACACACACTCTTCACTCTCTCTCTCACACACACACACTCCTCACTCTCTCTCACACACAAACACTCCTCACTCACTCTCTCACACACACACTCCTCACTCTCTCTCTCACACACACACACTCCTCACTCTCTCTCACACACAAACACTCCTCACTCACTCTCTCACACACACACTCCTCACTCTCTCTCTCACACACACTTTCCTCACTCTCTCTCACACACTCACACTCCTCACTCTCTCTCTCAAACACACTCCTCACTCTCTCTCACACGCACACTCCTCACTCTCTCTCTCACACACACACTCCTCACTCTCTCACACACACACACACTCCTCACTCTCTCTCACACACACACACTCCTCACTCTCTCACACACACACACACTCCTCACTCTCTCTCACACACACACACTCCTCACTCTCTCACTCACACACACTCCTCACTCTCTCTCACACTCCTCACTCTCACACACACACACACACTCCTCACTCACTCACACACACACTCCTCACTCTCTCTATCACACGCAAACTCCTCACTCTCTCTCACACACACTCCTCACTCACTCTCTCACACACACACTCCTCTCTCTCTCACACACACACTCCTCTCTCTCTCACACACACACACTCCTCACACTCTCTCTCACACAGACACTCCTCACTCTCTCACACACACACACTCCTCACTCTCTCTCACACACACTCCTCACTCTGTCTCTCACACACACACTCCTCACTCTCTCTCTCACACACACACTCCTCACTCTGTCTCTCACACACACACTCCTCACTCTCTCTCTCACACACACACTCCTCACTCTCGCACACACACACACTCCTCACTCTCTCTCACACACACACACTCCTCACTCTCTCTCACACACACACACTCCTCACTCTCTCTCACACACACACTCCTCACTCTCTCTCACATACACACACTCCTCACTCTCTCAGACACACACACTCCTCACTCTCTCTCTCACACACACACTCCTCACTCTCTCTCACACACACAGTCCTCACTCTCTCTCTCACACACACATTCCTCACTCTCTCTCACACACTCCTCACTCTCTCAGACACACACACTCCTCACTCTCTCTCTCACACACACACTCCTCACTCTCGCTCACACACACACACTCCTCACTCACTCACACATACACACTCCTCACTCACTCTCACACACACACTCCTCACACTCTCTCACACTCACACACTCCTCACTCTCTCAGACACACACACTCCTCACTCTCTCTCACACACACACACTCCTCACTCTCTCTCTCTCACACACTCCTCACTCTCTCTCTCTCTCACACACACTCCTCACTCTGTCTCACACACACACTCCTCACTCTCGCTCACACACACACACACTCCTCACTCACTCACACACACTCCTCACTCACTCACACACACACTCCTCACTCTCTCACACACACACACTCCTCACTCTCTCACACTCACACACTCCTCACTCCTTCCCTCTCACACTCCTCACTCTCTCTCTCACACACACACTCCTCACTCTCTCTCACACACGCACTCCTCACTCTCTCTCACAAACACACACTCCTCAATCACTCTCACACACACACTCCTCACTCTCTCTCTCACACACACACTCCTCACTCTCTCTCTCACACACACAGTCCCTCACTCTCTCTCACACACTCACACTCCTCACTCTCTCTCTCACACACACACTCCTCACTCTCTCTCACACACTCACACTCCTCACTCTCTCTCACACACACTCCTCACTCTCTCTCACACACACTCACACTCCTCACCTCTCTCTCACTCACACACTCACTCCTCACTCTCTCTCTCACACACACTCCTCACTCTCTCTCTCAAACACACTCCTCACTCTCTCTCACACGCACACTCCTCACTCTCTCTCACACGCACACTCCTCACTCTCTCTCACACACACACTCCTCACTCTCTCTCTCACACACACACTCCTCACTCTCTCACAAACACACACACACTCCTCACTCTCTCTCACACAAACACTCCTCACTCTCTCACTCACACACACTCCTCAGTCTCTCACACACTCCTCACTCTCACAGACACACACACACTCCTCATTCACTCACACACACACTCCTCACTCTCTCTCTCACACGCACACTCCTCACTCTCTCACACACAAACACTCCTCACTCTCTCTCTCACACACACACACTCCTCACTCTCTCTCACACACACTCCTCACTCTGTCTCTCACACACACACTCCTCACTCTCTCTCTCACACACACACTCCTCACTCTGTCTCTCACACACACACTCCTCACTCTCTCTCTCACACACACACTCCTCACTCTCGCACACACACACACTCCTCACTCTCTCTCACACACACACACTCCTCACTCTCTCTCACACACACACACTCCTCACTCTCTCTCACACACACACTCCTCACTCTCTCTCACATACACACACTCCTCACTCTCTCAGACACACACACTCCTCACTCTCTCTCTCACACACACACTCCTCACTCTCTCTCACACACACAGTCCTCACTCTCTCTCTCACACACACATTCCTCACTCTCTCTCACACACTCCTCACTCTCTCAGACACACACACTCCTCACTCTCTCTCTCACACACACACTCCTCACTCTCGCTCACACACACACACTCCTCACTCACTCACACACACACACTCCTCACTCACTCTCACACACACACTCCTCACACTCTCTCACACTCACACTCCTCACTCTCTCAGACACACACACTCCTCACTCTCTCTCACACACACACACTCCTCACTCTCTCTCACACACACACACTCCTCACTCTCTCTCTCTCACACACTCCTCACTCTCTCTCTCTCTCACACACACTCCTCACTCTGTCTCACACACACACTCCTCACTCTCTCTCACACACACACACTCCTCACTCACTCACACACACACTCCTCACTCACTCACACACACACTCCTCACTCTCTCACACACACACACTCCTCACTCTCTCACACTCACACACTCCTCACTCCTTCCCTCTCACACTCCTCACTCTCTCTCTCACACACGCACTCCACACTCTCTCTCACACACGCACTCCTCACTCTCTCTCACAAACACACACTCCTCAATCACTCTCACACACACACTCCTCACTCTCTCTCTCACACACACAGTCCTCACTCTCTCTCACACACTCACACTCCTCACTCTCTCTCTCACACACACACTCCTCACTCTCTCTCACACACTCACACTCCTCACTCTCTCTCTCACACACACTCCTCACTCTCTCTCACACACACTCACACTCCTCACTCTCTCTCACTCACACACACACTCCTCACTCTCTCTCTCACACACACTCCTCACTCTCTCTCTCACACACACTCCTCACTCTCTCTCACACGCACACTCCTCACTCTCTCTCACACGCACACTCCTCACTCTCTCTCACACACACACTCCTCACTCTCTCTCTCACACACACACTCCTCACTCTCTCACAAACACACACACACTCCTCACTCTCTCTCACACAAACACTCCTCACTCTCTCACTCACACACACTCCTCAGTCTCTCACACACTCCTCACTCTCACAGACACACACACACTCCTCATTCACTCACACACACACTCCTCACTCTCTCTCTCACACGCACACTCCTCACTCTCTCTCACACACACTCCTCACTCACTCTCCTCACACACACACTCCTCTCTCTCTCACACACACACAGTCCTCACACTCTCTCTCACACAGACACTCCTCAGTCTCTCACACACAAAAACTCCTCACTCTCTCTCACACACACACACTCCTCACTCTCTCTCACACACACTCCTCACTCTCTCTCACACACACTCCTCACTCTGTCTCTCACACACACACTCCTCACTCTCTCTCACACACACTCCTCACTCACTCTCTCACACACACACTCCTCACTCTCTCTCACACACTCACACTCCTCACTCTCTCTCACACACTCACACTCCTCACTCTCTCTCTCACACACACACTCCTCACTCTCTCTCACACACACAGTCCTCACTCTCTCTCTCACACACACAGTCCTCACTCTCTCTCACACACTCCTCACTCTCTCAGACACACACACTCCTCACTCTCTCTCTCACACACACACTCCTCACTCTCGCTCACACACACACACACTCCTCACTCACTCACACACACACACTCCTCACTCACTCTCACACACACACTCCTCACACTCTCTCACACTCACACACTCCTCACTCTCTCAGACACACACACTCCTCACTCTCTCTCACACACACACACTCCTCACTCTCTCTCTCTCACACACTCCTCACTCTCTCTCTCTCTCACACACACTCCTCACTCTGTCTCACACACACACTCCTCACTCTCTCTCACACACACACACTCCTCACTCACTCACACACACACTCCTCACTCACTCACACACACACTCCTCACTCTCTCACACACACACACTCCTCACTCTCTCACACTCACACACTCCTCACTCCGTCCCTCTCACACTCCTCACTCTCTCTCTCACACACACACTCCTCACTCTCTCTCACACACGCACTCCTCACTCTCTCTCACACACACACACTCCTCAATCACTCTCACACACACACTCCTCACTCTCTCTCTCACACACACACTCCTCACTCTCTCTCTCACACACACAGTCCTCACTCTCTCTCACACACTCACACTCCTCACTCTCTCTCTCACACACACACTCCTCACTCTCTCTCACACACTCACACTCCTCACTCTCTCTCTCACACACACTCCTCACTCTCTCTCACACACACTCACACTCCTCACTCTCTCTCACTCACACACACACTCCTCACTCTCTCTCTCACACACACTCCTCACTCTCTCTCTCACACACACTCCTCACTCTCTCTCACACGCACACTCCTCACTCTCTCTCACACGCACACTCCTCACTCTCTCTCACACACACACTCCTCACTCTCTCTCTCACACACACACTCCTCACTCTCTCACAAACACACAACACACTCCTCACTCTCTCTCACACAAACACTCCTCACTCTCTCACTCACACACACTCCTCAGTCTCTCACACACTCCTCACTCTCACAGACAAACACACTCCTCATTCACTCACACACACACTGCTCACTCTCTCTCTCACACGCACACTCCTCACTCTCTCTCACACACACTCCTCACTCACTCTCTCACACACACACTCCTCTCTCTCTCACACACACACAGTCCTCACACTCTCTCTCACACAGACACTCCTCACTCTCTCACACACAAAAACTCCTCACTCTCTCTCACACACACACACTCCTCACTCTCTCTCACACACACTCCTCACTCTCTCTCACACACACTCCTCACTCTCTCTCACACACACTCCTCACTCTGTCTCTCACACACACACTCCTCACTCTCTCTCACACACACTCCTCACTCACTCTCTCACACACACACACTCCTCACTCTCTCTCACACACTCACACTCCTCACTCTCTCTCACACACTCACACTCCTCACTCTCTCTCTCACACACACTCCTCACTCTCTCTCACACACACACTCTTCACTCTCTCTCTCACACACACACACTCCTCACTCTCTCTCACACACAAACACTCCTCACTCACTCTCTCACACACACACTCCTCACTCTCTCTCTCACACACACTCTCCTCACTCTCTCTCACACACTCACACTCCTCACTCTCTCTCTCACACACACTCCTCACTCTCTCTCACACGCACACTCCTCACTCTCTCTCTCACACACACACTCCTCACTCTCTCACACACACACACACACCTCACTCTCTCTCACACACACACACTCCTCACTCTCTCACACACACACACACTCCTCACTCTCTCTCACACACACACACTCCTCACTCTCTCACTCACACACACTCCTCACTCTCTCTCACACTCCTCACTCTCACACACACACACACACTCCTCACTCACTCACATACACACTCCTCACTCTCTCTCTCACACGCACACTCCTCACTCTCTCTCACACACACTCCTCACTCACTCTCTCACACACACACTCCTCTCTCTCTCACACACACACTCCTCTCTCTCTCACACACACACAATCCTCACACTCTCTCTCACACAGACACTCCTCACTCTCTCACACACAAACACTCCTCACTCTCTCTCTCACACACACACACTCCTCACTCTCTCTCTCACACACACACTCCTCACTCTGTCTCTCACACACACACTCCTCACTCTCTCTCTCACACACACACTCCTCACTCTGTCTCTCACACACACACTCCTCACTCTCTCTCTCACACACACACACTCCTCACTCTCTCTCTCACACACACACTCCTCACTCTCGCACACACACACACACTCCTCACTCTCTCTCACACACACACACTCCTCACTCTCTCTCACACACACACACTCCTCACTCTCTCTCACACACACACTCCTCACTCTCTCTCACATACACACACTCCTCACTCTCTCAGACACACACACTCCTCACTCTCTCTCTCACACACACACTCCTCACTCTCTCTCACACACACAGTCCTCACTCTCTCTCTCACACACACAGTCCTCACTCTCTCTCACACACTCCTCACTCTCTCAGACACACACACTCCTCACTGTCTCTCTCACACACACACTCCTCACTCTCGCTCACACACACACACTCCTCACTCACTCACACACACACACTCCTCACTCACTCTCACACACACACTCCTCACACTCACTCACACTCACACACTCCTCACTCTCTCAGACACACACACTCCTCACTCTCTCTCACACACACACACTCCTCACTCTCTCTCTCTCACAACACACTCCTCACTCTCTCTCTCTCTCACACACACTCCTCACTCTGTCTCACACACACACTCCTCACTCTCTCTCAACACACACACTCCTCACTCACTCACACACACACACTCACTCACTCACACACACACACTCCTCACACTCTCCCACACACACTCCTCACACTCTCACACACACTCCTCACTCCTTCCCTCTCACACTCCTCACTCTCTCTCTCACACACACACTCCTCACTCTCTCTCCACACACGCACTCCTCACTCTCTCTCACACAAACACACACTCCTCAATCACTCTCACACACACACTCCTCACTCTCTCTCTCACACACACACTCCTCACTCTCTCTCTCACACACACAGTCCTCACTCTCTCTCACACACTCACACTCCTCACTCTCTCTCTCACACACACACTCCTCACTCTCTCTCACACACTCACACTCCTCACTCTCTCTCTCACACACACTCCTCACTCTCTCTCACACACACTCACACTCCTCACTCTCTCTCACTCACACACACACTCCTCACTCTCTCTCTCACACACACACTCACTCTCTCTCTCACACACACTCCTCACTCTCTCTCACACGCACACTCCTCACTCTCTCTCACACGCACACTCCTCACTCTCTCACACACACACTCCTCACTCTCTCTCTCACACACACACTCCTCACTCTCTCACAAACACACACACACTCCTCACTCTCTCTCACACAAACACTCCTCACTCTCTCACTCACACACACTCCTCAGTCTCTCACACACTCCTCACTCTCACACACACACACACTCCTCATTCACTCACACACACACTCCTCACTCTCTCTCTCACACGCACACTCCTCACTCTCTCTCACACACACTCCTCACTCACTCTCTCACACACACACTCCTCTCTCTCTCACACACACACAGTCCTCACACTCTCTCTCACACAGACACTCCTCACTCTCTCACACACAAAAACTCCTCACTCTCTCTCACACACACACACTCCTCACTCTCCTCTCACACACACTCCTCACTCTTCTCTCACACCACACTCCACCCTCACTCTCCTCACACACACTCCTCACTCACTCTCTCACACACACACTCCTCACTCTCTCTCACACACTCACACTCCTCACTCTCTCTCACACACTCACACTCCTCACTCTCTCTCACACACACTCCTCACTCTCTCTCACACACAAACTCTTCACTCTCTCTCTCACACACACACACTCCTCACTCTCTCTCTCACACACACTCCTCACTCTCTCTCTCACACACACTCCTCACTCTCTCTCTCACACGCACACTCCTCACTCTCTCACACACACACACACTCCTCACTCTCTCTCACACAAACACTCCTCACTCTCTCACTCACACACACTCCTCAGTCTCTCACACACTCCTCACTCTCACACACACACACACTCCTCATTCACTCACACACACACTCCTCACTCTCTCTCTCACACGCACACTCCTCACTCTCTCTCACACACACTCCTCACTCACTCTCTCACACACACACTCCTCTCTCTCTCACACACACACTCCTCTCTCTCTCACACACACACACTCCTCAATCCCTCTCACACACACACTCCTCACTCTCTCTCTCACACACACACACTCCTCACACACTCTCTCTCACACAGACACTCCTCACTCTCTCACACACAAAAACTCCTCACTCTCTCTCACACACACACACTCCTCACTCTCTCTCACACACACTCCTCACTCTCTCTCACACACACTCCTCACTCTGTCTCTCACACACACACTCCTCACTCTCTCACACACACACACACTCCTCACTCTCTCTCTCACACACACTCCTCACTCACTCTGTCACACACACACTCCTCACTCTCTCTCACACACTCACACTCCTCACTCTCTCTCACACACTCACACTCCTCACTCTCTCTCACACACTCACACTCCTCACTCTCTCTCTCACACACACTCCTCACTCTCTCTCACACACACACTCCTCACTCTCTCTCTCACACACACACACTCCTCACTCTCTCTCTCACACACACTCCTCACTCTCTCTCACACGCACACTCCTCACTCTCTCACACACACACACACTCCTCACTCTCTCTCACACAAACACTCCTCACTCTCTCACTCACACACACTCCTCAGTCTGTCACACACTCCTCACTCTCACACACACACACACTCCTCACTCACTCACACACACACTCCTCACTCTCTCTCTCACACACACACTCCTCACTCACTCACACACACACTCCTCACTCTCTCTCTCACACGCACACTCCTCACTCTCTCTCAAACACACTCCTCACTCACTCTCTCACACACACACTCCTCTCTCTCACACACACACACTCCTCTCTCTCTCACACACACACAGTCCTCACACTCTCTCTCACACAGACACTCCTCACTCTCTCACACACAAACACTCCTCACTCTCTCTCACACACACTCCTCACTCTGTCTCTCACGCACACACTCCTCACTCTCTCTCACACACACTCCTCACTCACTCTCTCACACACACACTCCTCACTCTCTCTCACACACACACTCCTCACTCTCTCTCTCACACACACACACTCCTCACTCTCTCTCACACACACACACTCCTCACTCTCTCTCACACACTCACGCTCCTCACTCTCTCTCTCACACACACTCCTCACTCTCTCTCACACGCACACTCCTCACTCTCTCACACACACACACACTCCTCACTCTCTCTCACACACACACACTCCTCACTCTCTCTCACACACACACACTCCTCACTCTCTCTCACACAAACACTCCTCACTCTCTCACTCACACACACTCCTCAGTCTCTCACACACTCCTCACTCTCACACACACACACACTCCTCACTCACTCACACACACACTCCTCACTCTCTCTCTCACACGCACACTCCTCACTCTCTCTCACACACACTCCTCACTCACTCTCTCACACACACACTCCTCTCTCTCTCACACACACACTCCTCTCTCTCTCACACACAAACAGTCCTCACACTCTCTCTCACACAGACACTCCTCACTCTCTCTCTCACTCACACACTCCTCACTCTCTCTCACACAGACACTCCTCACTCTCTCACACACAAACACTCCTCACTCTCTCTCTCACACACACACACTCCTCACTCTCTCTCACACACACTCCTCACTCTGTCTCTCACACAGACACTCCTCACTCTCTCTCACACACACTCCTCACTCACTCTCTCACACACACACTCCTCACTCTCTCTCTCACAAACACTCTCCTCACTCTCTCTCACACACTCACACTCCTCACTCTCTCTCTCACACACACTCCTCACTCTCTCTCACACGCACACTCCTCACTCTCTCTCTCACACACACACTCCTCACTCTCTCTCTCACACACACACTCCTCACTCTCTCACACACACACACACTCCTCACTCTCTCTCACACACACACACTCCTCACTCTCTCTCACACACACACACTCCTCATTCTCCCTCACACACACACACTCCTCACTCTCTCTCACACAAACACTCCTCACTCTCTCTCACACACACACTCCTCACTCTCACACACACACACACACTCCTCACTCACTCACACACACACACTCCTCACTCTCTCTCTCACACGCACACTCCTCACTCTCTCTCACACACACTCCTCACTCACTCTCTCACACACACACTCCTCTCTCTCTCACACACACACAGTCCTCACACTCTCTCTCACACAGACACTCCTCACTCTCTCACACACAAACACTCCTCACTCTCTCTCTCACACACTCCTCACTCTCTCTCTCACACACACTCCTCACTCTCTCTCACACACACTCCTCACTCTCTCTCTCTCACACAAACACTCCTCACTCTCTCACACACACACACTCCTCACTCTCACTCACACACACACTCCTCACTCTCTCACACACACACACTCCTCACTCTGTCTCACACACACACACTCCTCACTCTCTCACACACACACACACTCCTCACTCTCTCTCTCACACACACTCCTCACTCTCTCTCACACACAAACACTCCTCACTCTCTCTCTCACACACACATACTCCTCACTCTCTCTCACACAAACACACTCCTCACTCTCTCTCACACACACACATTCCTCACTCTCTCACACACACACACATTCCTCACTCTCTCACACACACACACACTCCTCACTCTCGCTCTCACACACACACACACACTCCTCACTCACTCTCGCACACACTCCTCACTCTCTCTCTCACACACACACACTCCTCACTCTCTCTCACACACCTCACGCTCTCTCTCACACACACTCCTCACTCTCTCTCTCTCACACACACACTCCTCACTCTCTCTCACACTCACACACTCCTCACTCTCTCTCACACACACACTCCTCACTCTCTCTCTCACACACACTCCTCACTCTCTCTCTCTCACACACACACTCCTCACTCTCTCTCACACACACACACTCCTCACACACTCTCTCACACACACACTCCTCACTCTCTCACACACACACACACTCCTCACTCTCTCTCACACACACACACACCTCACTCACTCACACACACACTCCTCACTCTCTCTCACACACACTCCTCACTCTCTCTCACACACACTCCTCACTCTCTCTCTCACACACTCCTCACTCTCTCTCACACACACACACTCCTCACTCTCTCTCACACACACACACTCCTCAATCACTCACACACACACTCCTCACTCTCTCTCACACACACCTCACTCTCTCTCTCACACACACAGTCCTCACTCTCTCTCTCACACACACAGTCCTCACTCTCTCTCACACACTCCTCACTCTCTCAGACACACACACTCCTCACTCTCTCTCACACACACACACTCCTCAATCACTCTCACGCACACACTCCTCACTCTCGCTCACACACACACACTCCTCACTCATTCACACACACACTCCTCACTCACTCTCACACATACACTCCTCACACTCTCTCACACTCACACACTCCTCACTCTCTCAGACACACACACTCCTCACTCTCTCTCACACACACACACTCCTCACTCTCTCACACACACACACTCCTCACTCTCTCTCTCTCTCACCACACACACTCCTCACTCTCTCTCTCTCTCACACACACTCCTCACTCTCTCTCTCTCTCACACACACGCTCCTCACTCTCTCTCTCTCACACACACACACTCCTCACTCTCTCTCACACACACACTCCTCACTCTCTCTCACACACACACTCCTCACTCTCTCTCACCACACACACTCCTCACTCTCACCCACACACTCCTCACTCACACACACACACTCCTCACTCTCTCTCACAAACACACACTCCTCAATCACTCACACACACACACTCCTCACTCTCTCACACACACATACTCCTCACTCTCACACACACACACTCCTCACTCTCTCTCACACACACACACTCCTCACTCATTCACACACACACTCCTCACTCACTCTCACACCACACCTCCTCACGCACTCTCTCTCACACACTCCTCACTCACTCTCACACACACACTCCTCACTCTCTCTCACACACACACACTCCTCACTCTCACACACACACTCCTCACTCACTCACACACACAATCCTCACTCACTCACACACACAATCCTCACTCTCTCTCACACACACAATCCTCACTCTCTCCTCACACACACACACTCCTCACTCTCTCTCACACACACTCCTCACTCTCTCTCACACTCACACACACTCCTCACACACTCTCTCACACACACACACTCCTCTCTCACACACACACACACTCCTCACTCTCTCTCACACACACACACACCTCACTCACTCACACACACACTCCTCACTCTCTCTCACACACACTCCTCACTCTCTCTCACACACACACACTCCTCACTCTCTCTCACACACACACACTCCTCAATCACTCACACACACACTCCTCACTCTCTCTCACACACACAGTCCTCACTCTCTCTCTCACACACACAGTCCTCACTCTCTCTCACACACTCCTCACTCTCTCAGACACACACACTCCTCACTCTCTCTCTCACACACACACTCCTCACTCTCTCTCTCACACACACACTCCTCACTCTCGCTCACCACACACACACTCCTCACTCACTCACACACACACACTCCTCACTCACTCTCACACACACACTCCTCACACTCTCTCACACTCACACACTCCTCACTCTCTCAGACACACACACTCCTCACTCTCTCTCTCACACACACACTCCTCACTCTCTCACACACACACACTCCTCACTCTCTCTCTCTCACACACTCCTCACTCTCTCTCTCTCTCACACACACTCCTCACTCTCTCTCACACACACACACTCCTCACTCACTCACACACACACTCCTCACTCACTCACACACACACTCCTCACTCTCTCACACACACACACTCCTCACTCTCTCACACTCACACACTCCTCACTCCGTCCCTCTCACACTCCTCACTCTCTCTCTCACACACACACTCCTCACTCTCTCTCACACACGCACTCCTCACTCTCTCTCACACACACACACTCCTCAATCTCTCACTCACACACACTCCTCATTCTCTCACTCACACACACTCCTCACTCACACACACTCCTCACTCACTCTCTCACACACACACACTCCTCAATCACTCTCACACACACACTCCTCACTCTCTCTCTCACACACACACTCCTCACTCTCTCTCTCACACACACACTCCTCACTCTCTCTCTCACACACACACTCCTCACTCTCTCTCTCACACACAGACTCCTCAATCTCTCTCTCACACACAGACTCCTCACTCTCTCCCTCACACACACGCTCCTCACTCTCTCTCACATACACACACTCCTCAATCACTCTCACACTCACACACTCCTCACTCTCTCTCTCACACACACACACACACTCCTCACTCTCTCTCACACACACACTCCTCACTCTCACACACACACACTCCTCACACTCTCTCACACACACACACTCCTCACTCTCTCTCACACACACACACTCCTCACTCTCTCTCACACACACACTCCTCACTCTCTCTCACACACACACACTCCTCAATCACTCTCACACACACAGACTCCTCACTCTCTCTCACAAACACACTCCTCACTCTCTCCCTCACACACACACTCCTCACTCACTCGCTCACTCACACACTCCTCACTCTCTCTCTCACACACACACTCCTCACTCTCTCTCACACACACACTCCTCACTCTCTCACACACACTCCTCACTCTCTCACACACACACACTCCTCACTCTCTCACACACACAGACACACTCCTCACTCTCGCACACACACACTCCTCACTCACACACAGACTCCTCACTCTCTTTCACACACACACACTCCTCACTCTCTCTCTCACACACACTCCTCACTCTCTCTCTCACACACACACACTCCTCAATCACTCTCACACACACAGACTCCTCACTCTCTCACACACACACACACTCCTCACTCTCTCTCAAACACACACTCCTCACTCTCTCTCTCACACACACTCCTCACTCTCTCTCTCACACACACACTCCTCAATCACTCTCACACACACAGACTCCTCACTCTCTCTCACACACACACTCCTCACTCTCTCCCTCACACACACACTCCTCACTCACTCGCTCACTCACACACTCCTCACTCTCTCACACACACACTCCTCACTATCTCTCACACACACACTCCTCACTCTCTCACACACACTCCTCACTCTCTCTCACACACACACTCCTCTCTCTCACACACACACACACTCCTCACTCTCTCTCACACACACACACTCCTCACTCACTCACACACACACTCCTCACTCAGTCTCTCACACACTCCTCACTCTCTCTCACACACACACACTCCTCACTCTCTCTCTCACACACTCACTCCTCACTCTCTCACACACACACACTCCCTCACTCTCTCTCTCTCGCACACACTCCTCACTCTCTCTCACACACACACTCCTCACTCTCTCACACACACACTCCTCACTCTCTCTTTCACACACACACGCCTCACTCTCTCTCTCACACACACGCCTCACTCTCTCTCACACACACACTCCTCACTCACTCTCACACACTCCTCACTCTCTCTCACACACACACACTCCTCACTCTCTCTCACACACACACACCCTCACTCACTCACACACTCCTCACTCTCTCTCTCACACACACACCTCCTCACTCTCTCTCACACACACACACTCCTCACTCTCTCTCACACACACACACTCCTCACTCTCTCTCTCACACACACACACTCCTCACTCTCTCTCTCACACACACACTCCTCACTCTCTCTCACACACACACACTCCTCACTCTCTCTCACACACACACACTCCTCACTCTCTCTCACACACACACACACTCTTCACACACACACTCCTCACTCTCTCTCACACGCACACTCCTCACTCTCTCACACACACACACTCCACACTCTCTCTCACACAAACACACCTCACTCCTCACTCACACACACACTCCTCATTCTCTCACACACTCCTCACTCTCACACACACACACACACTCCTCACTCACTCACACACACACTCCTCACTCTCTCTCTCACACACACTCCTCACTCTCTCACACAAACACACACACTCCTCACTCTCTCTCACACACACACTCCTCACTCTCTCTCACACACACACACTCCTCACTCTCTCTCACACACACACACTCCTCACTCTCTCTCACACACACACACTCCTCACTCTCTCTCACACAAACACTCCTCACTCTCTCACTCACAACACACTCCTCATTCTCTCACACACTCCTCACCTCTCACACACACACACACACTCCTCACTCACTCACACACACACTCCTCACTCTCTCTCTCACACGCACACTCCTCACTCTCTCTCACACACACTCCTCACTCACTCTCTCACACACACACTCCTCTCTCTCTCACACACACACTCCTCTCTCTCTCACACACACACTCCTCTCTCTCTCACACACACACAGTCCTCACACTCTCTCTCACACAGACACTCCTCACTCTCTCACACACAAAACACTCCTCACTCTCTCACACACAAACACTCCTCACTCTCTCTCTCACACACACACACTCCTCACTCTCTCTCACACACACTCCTCACTCTGTCTCTCACCACACACACACCTCACTCTCTCTACACACACACACCCACACTCCGCACACACACACACACTCCTCACTCTCACACACACACACTCCTCACTCTCTCTCACACACACACACTCCTCACTCTCTCTCACACACACACTCCTCACTCCTCTCTCTCACCACCACACACTCCTCACTCTCTCACACACACACTCTCCTCACACACACACACACTCCTCACTCTCTCACACACACTCACTCTCTCTCACACACAAACACTCCTCACACTCTCACACACACACTCCTCACTCTCTCTCACACGCACACTCCTCACTCTCTCAAACACACACACACACTCCACTCTCTCTCACACACTCTCACACTCCTCACTCTCGCTCTCACACACACACACACACTCCTCACTCACTCTCGCACACACTCCTCACTATCTCTCTCACAGACACACACTCCTCACTCTCTCTCTCACACACCTCACGCTCTCTCTCACACACACACCTCACTCTCTCTCTCTCACACACACACTCCTCACTCTCTCTCACACTCACACACTCCTCACTCTCTCTCACACACACACTCCTCACTCTGTCTCTCACACACACTCCTCACTCTCTCTCTCACACACACACACTCCTCACTCTCTCTCTCTCACACACACACTCCTCACTCTCTCTCACACACACACACTCCTCACACACTCTCTCTCACACACACACTCCTCACTCTCTCTCACACACACACACTCCTCACACACTCTCTCACACACACACACACTCCTCACTCTCTCTCACACACACACACACCTCACTCATTCACACACACACTCCTCACTCTCTCTCACACACACTCCTCACTCTCTCTCTCACACACTCCTCACTCTCTCTCACACACACACACACACCTCACTCATTCACACACACACTCCTCACTCTCTCTCACACACACTCCTCACTCTCTCTCTCACACACTCCTCACTCTCTCTCACACACACACACTCCTCAATCACTCACACACACACTCCTCACTCTCTCTCTCCACACACTCCTCACTCTCTCTCTCACACACACAGTCCTCACTCTCTCTCTCACACACACAGTCCTCACTCTCTCTCTCACACACACAGTCCTCACTCTCTCTCACACACTCCTCACTCTCTCAGACACACACACTCCTCACTCTCTCTCACACACACACACTCCTCACTCTCTCTCTCTCACACACACACTCCTCACTCTCTCACACACACACACACTCCTCAATCACTCTCACACACACACTCCTCACTCTCGCTCACACACACACACTCCTCACTCATTCACACACACACTCCTCACTCACTCTCACACATACACTCCTCACCACTCTCTCACACACCACTCCCTCACTCTCTCTCACACACACTCCTCACTCTCTCTCACACACACACCACTCCTCACTCTCTCTCACACACACACACTCCTCAATCACTCACACACACACTCCTCACTCTCTCTCTCACACACTCCTCACTCTCTCTCTCACACACACAGTCCTCACTCTCTCTCACACACACACACTCCTCACTCTCTCTCTCACACTCCTCACTCTCTCAGACACACATACACTACCTCACACTCACTCACACTCACCACACTCCTCACTCTCTCAGACACACACACATCCTCACTCCTCCCTCTCTCACACACACACAATCCCTCACTCTCTCTCCATCACACACTCTCCTCACTCTCTCTCTCTCTCTCGAGAACACACACTCCTCACTCTCTCTCTCTCTCACACACTACTCCTCACTCTGTCTCACACACACACTCCTCACTCCTCTCTCTCGTCTCACACACACTCTCCTCCTCTCTCTCTCTCACACACACTCCGCATATCACTCACATCACACACTCCTCACTCTCTCTCACACAAAACACTCTCCTCTATCACCTCACAACACACACACTCCTCACTCTCTCTCACACACACATACTCCTCACTCTCACACACACACAACTCCTCACTCATCTCACAACACACACTCCTCACGCACTCTCTCTCACACACTCCTCACTCACTCTCACACACACCACTCCTCACTCTCTCTCACCACACACACAATTCCTCACTCTCACAAACACACTCCTCACTCACTCACACACACAATCCTCACTCACTCACACCACACACACCCTCACTCTCTCTCACACACCACCCACTCCTCACTCTCTCTCACACACACACACACTCCTCACTCTCTCTCACACACACTCCTCACTCTCTCTCACACTCACACACACACTCCTCACACACTCTCTCACACACACACACTCCTCACTCACACACACACACCACACTCCTCACTCTCTCTCACACACACTACACCACCTCACTCACTCACACACACAATCCTCACTCTCTCTCACACACACTCCTCACTCTCTCTCACACGCACACACTCCTCACTCTCTCCTCACACACACAGTCCTCACTCTCTCTCCATCACACACTCCTCACTCTCTCAGACACACACACTCCTCACTCTCTCTCTCAAACACACACTCCTCACTCTCGCTCACACACACACACCTCCTCACTCACTCACACACACACACTCCTCACTCACTCTCACACACACACTCCTCACACTCTCTCACACTCACACACTCCTCACTCTCTCAGACACACACACTCCTCACTCTCTCTCTCACACACACTCCTCACTCTCTCACACACACACACTCCTCACTCTCTCTCTCTCACACACTCCTCACTCACTCACACACACACTCCTCACTCACTCACACACACACTCCTCACTTCTCTCACACACACACACTCCTCACTCTCTCACACTCACACACTCCTCACTCCGTCCCTCTCACCGTCCTCACTCTCCTCCTCTCACACACACACTCCTCACTCTCTCTCACACACGCACTCCCTCACTCTCTCTCACACACACACACTCCTCAATCTCTCACTCACACACACTCCTCACTGTCTCACTCACACACACTCCTCACTCACTCTCTCACACACACACACTCCTCAATCACTCTCACACACACACACTCCTCACTCTCTCTCTCACAACACACACTCCTCACTCTCTCTCTCACACACACACTCCTCACTCTCTCTCTCACACACACACTCCTCACTCTCTCTCTCAGACACACGCTCCTCACTCTCTCTCACATACACACACTCCTCAATCACTCTCACACTCACACACTCCTCACTCTCTCTCTCACACACACTCCTCCTCACTCTCTCTCTCACACACACACTCCTCACTCTCCTCTCTCACACACACGCTCCTCACTCTCTCTCACATACACACACTCCTCACTCTCTCTCCCACACACACACACTCCTCACTCTCTCTCACACACACACACTCCTCACTCTCTCTCACACACACACTCCTCACTCTCTCTCACACACCACACACTCCTCAATCACTCTCACACACACACTCCTCACTCACTCACACACACACTCCTCACTCTCTCTCCACACACACACACTCCTCACTCTCTCTCACACACACACACTCCTCACTCTCTCTCTCTCTCACACACACACTCCTCACTCTCTCTCACACACACACACTCCTCACTCACTCACACCACACACTCCTCACTCATCACACCACACACTCCTCACTCTCTCTCAGACACACACACTCCTCACTCTCTCACACACACACACTCCTTACTCTCTCTCTCACACACACAGACACACTCCTCACTCTCGCACACACACACTCCTCACTCACACACAGACTCCTCACTCTCTTTCACACACACACACTCCTCACTCTCTCTCTCACACACACTCCTCACTCTCTCTCTTACACACACACACTCCTCAATCACTCTCACACACACAGAGTCCTCACTCTCTCACACACACACACTCCTCACTCTCTCTCACACACACTCCTCACTCTCTCTCTCACACACACTCCTCACTCTCTCTCTCACACACACACTCCTCAATCACTCTCACACACACAGACTCCTCACTCTCTCTCACACACACACATCCTCACTCACTCGCCTCACACACACACCCTCACTCTCTCTCCTCTCTCACACACACACTCCTCACTCTCTCTCACACACACACTCCTCACTCTCTCACCACCCACTCCTCACTCTCTCTCACACACACACTCCTCACTCTCTCTCACACACACACTCCTCTCTCTCACACACACACCACACTCCTCACTCTCTCTCTCACACACACACACTCCTCACTCACTCACAACACACACTCCTCACTCACTCTCTCACACACTCCTCACTCTCTCTCACACACACACACACTCCTCACTCTCTCTCTCACACACACACTCCTCACTCTCTCACACACACACACTCCTCACTCTCTCTCTCTCGCACACACTCCTCACTCTCTCTCACACACACACTCCTCACTCTCTCACACACACACTCCTCACTCTCTCTTTCACACACACACTCCTCACTCTCTCTCTCACACACACTCCTCACTCTCTCTCACACACTCCTCACTCTCTCTCTCACACCACACACACTCCTCACTCTCTCTCACACACACACACACTCCTCACTCTCTCTCACACACTCCTCACTCTCTCTCTCACACACACACACTCCTCACTCTCTCTCACATACACACACTCCTCACTCTCTCTCTCACACCACACACACTCCTCACTCTCTCTCTCACACACACTCCTCACTCTCTCTCTCACACTGACACACTCCTCACTCTCTCTCACACACACCACACTCCTCACTCTCTCTCACACACACAGTCCTCACTCTCTCTCTCACACACACAGTCCTCACTCTCTCTCACACACTCCTCACTCTCTCAGACACACACACCTCCTCACTCTCTCTCACACACACACACTCCTCACTCTCTCTCTCTCACACACACACTCCTCACTCTCTCTCACACACACACTCCTCACTCTCGCTCACACACACACACTCCTCACTCATTCACACACACACTCCTCACTCACTCTCACACATACACTCCTCACCACCTCTCTCACACACACTCCTCACTCTCTCTCTCACACACTCCTCACCTCTCTCACACACACACACTCCTCACTCTCTCTCACACACACACACTCCTCAATCACTCACACACACACTCCTCACTCTCTCTCTCACACACTCCTCACTCTCTCTCTCACACACACAGTCCCTCACTCTCTCTCACACACTCCTCACTCTCTCAGACACACACACTCCTCACTCTCTCTCACACACACACACACTCCTCAATCACTCTCACACACACACTCCTCACTCTCGCTCACACACACACACTCCTCACTCATTCACACACACACTCCTCACTCACTCTCACACATACACTCCTCACACTCTCTCACACTCACACACTCCTCACTCTCTCAGACACACACACTCCTCACTCTCTCTCACACACACACACTCCTCACTCTCTCACACACACACACTCCTCACTCTCTCTCTCTCTCACACACACACTCCTCACTCTCTCTCTCTCTCACACACACTCCTCACTCTGTCTCACACACACACTCCTCACTCTCTCTCTCTCTCACACCACACACTCCTCACTCTCTCTCTCACACACACTCCTCAATCACTCACACACACACACTCCTCACTCTCTCTCACACACATATACTCCTCACTCTCACACACACACACACTCCTCACTCTCTCTCACACAAACACACTCCTCAATCACTCACACACACACACTCCTCACTCTCACTCACACACACACATACTCCTCACTCTCACACACACACACTCCTCACTCTCTCTCACACAAACACACTCCTCAATCACTCACACACACACACTCCTCACTCTCTCTCACACACACATACTCCTCACTCTCACACACACACACTCCTCACTCTCACACACACACACTCCTCACTCATTCACACACACACTCCTCACGCACTCTCTCTCACACACTCCTCACTCTCTCTCACACCACACACACTCCTCACTCTCTCTCACACACTCACACACACTCCTCACACACTCTCTCACACACACACCTCCTCACTCACACACACACACTCCTCACTCTCTCTCACACACACACACACCTCACTCACTCACACACACACTCCTCACTCTCTCTCACCACACACTCCTCACTCTCTCTCACACATACACACTCCTCACTCTCTCTCACACACACACACTCCTCAATCACTCACACACACACTCCTCACTCTCTCTCACACACACAGTCCTCACTCTCTCTCTCACACACACAGTCCTCACTCTCTCTCACACACTCCTCACTCTCTCAGACACACACACTCCTCACTCTCGCTCACACACACACACACTCCTCACTCACTCACACACACACACTCCTCACTCACTCACACACACACTCCTCACACTCTCTCACACTCACACACTCCTCACTCTCTCAGACACACACACTCCTCACTCTCTCTCTCACACACACTCCTCACTCTCTCACACACACACACTCCTCACTCTCTCTCTCTCACACACTCCTCACTCTCTCTCTCTCTCACACACACACTCCTCACTCTGTCTCACACACACACTCCTCACTCTCTCTCACACACACACACTCCTCACTCACTCACACACACACTCCTCACTCACTCACACACACACTCCTCACTCTCTCACACACACACTCCTCACTCTCTCACACACACACACTCCTCACTCTCTCACACTCACACACTCCTCACTCCGTCCCTCTCACAGTCCTCACTCTCTCTCTCACACACACACTCCTCACTCTCTCTCACACACGCACTCCTCACTCTCTCTCACACACACACACTCCTCAATCTCTCACTCACACACACTCCTCACTCTCTCTCTCACTCACACACACTCCTCACTCACTCTCTCACACACACACACTCCTCACTCTCTCTCACACACACACTCCTCACTCTCTCTCTCACACACACACTCCTCACTCTCTCTCTCACACACACACTCCTCACTCTCTCTCTCACACACACACTCCTCACTCTCTCTCTCACACACACGCTCCTCACTCTCTCTCACATACACACACTCCTCAATCACTCTCACACTCACACACTCCTCACTCTCTCTCTCACACACACTCACACACTCCTCACCTCTCTCTCACACACACACTCCTCACTCTCACACACACACACTCCTCACTCTCTCTCACACACTCACACTCCTCACTCTCTCTCACACACACACACTCCTCACTCTCTCTCACACACACACTCCCTCACTCTCTCTCACACACACACACTCCTCAATCACTCTCACACACACACTCCTCACTCACTCACACACACACTCCTCACTCTCTCTCACAACACACACACTCCTCACTCTCTCTCACACACACACACTCCTCACTCTCTCTCTCTCTCACACACACACTCCTCACTCACTCACACACACACACTCCTCACTCTCTCTCACACACACACACTCCTCACTCACTCACACACACACTCCTCACTCATTCACACACACACTCCTCACTCTCTCTCACACACACACACTCCTCACTCTCTCACACACACACACTCCTTACTCTCTCTCTCACACACACAGACACACTCCTCACTCTCGCACCACACACACTCCTCACTCACACACAGACTCCTCACTCTCTTTCACACACACACACTCCTCACTCTCTCTCTCACACCACACTCCTCACTCTCTCTCTCACACACACACACTCCTCAATCACTCTCACACACACAGACTCCTCACTCTCTCACACACACACACACTCCTCACTCTCTCTCACACACACTCCTCACTCTCTCTCTCACACACACTCCTCACTCTCTCTCTCACACACACACTCCTCAATCACTCTCACACACACAGACTCCTCACTCTCTCTCACACACACACTCCTCACTCGCTCACACACACACTCCTCACTCTCTCTCACACACACTCTCCTCACTCTCTCTCTCACACACACAATCCTCACTCTCTCTCACACACACACTCCTCACTCTCTCACACACACACTCCTCACTCTCTCTCACACACACACTCCTCTCTCTCACACACACACACACTCCTCACTCTCTCTCACACACACACACTCCTCACTCACTCACACACACACTCCTCACTCACTCTCTCACACACTCCTCACTCTCTCTCACACACACACACACTCCTCACTCTCTCTCTCACAACACACACTCCTCACTCACTCACACACACACTCCTCACTCACTCTCTCACACACTCCTCACTCTCTCTCACACACACACACACTCCCTCACTCTCTCTCTCACACACACACTCCTCACTCTCTCACACACACACACTCCTCACTCTCTCTCTCACACACACACTCCTCACTCTCTCACACACACACTCCTCACTCTCTCTTTCACACACAGACTCCTCACTCTCTCTCTCACACACACTCCTCACTCTGTCTCTCACACACACACACTCCTCACTCTCTCTCACACACACACACTCCTCACTCTCTCTCACACACTCCTCACTCTCTCTCACACACACACACTCCTCACTCTCTCTCACACACACACACTCCTCACTCTCTCTCTCACACACACACACTCCTCACTCTCTCTCTCACACACACTCCTCACTCTCTCTCTCACACTGACACACTCCTCACTCTCTCTCACACACACACACTCCTCACTCTCTCTCACACACACACACACTCCTCACTCTCTCTCACACACACACACTCCTCACTCTCTCTCTCACACACACACACACTCCTCACTCTCTCTCTCACACACACACTCCTCACTCTCTCTCTCACACTGACACACTCCTCACTCTCTCTCACACACACACACTCCTCACTCTCTCTCACACACACACACTCCTCACTCTCTCTCACACACACACACTCCTCACTCACTCACACACACACTCCTCACTCACACACACACTCCTCACTCTCTCTCACACACACTCCTCACTCTCTCTCACACACACACACTCCTCACTCACTCACACACACACTCCTCACTCACTCACACACACACTCCTCACTCTCTCTCTCACACACACTCCTCACTCTCACTCACACACACACACTCCTCACTCTCTCTCTCACACACACACACTCCTCACTCTCTCACACTCACACACTCCTCACTCCGTCCCTCTCACACTCCTCACTCTCTCTCTCACACACACATTCCTCACTCTCTCTCTCACACACTCTCCTCAATCACTCACACACACACACTCCTCACTCTCTCACACTCACACACTCATCACTCCGTCCCTCTCACACTCCTCACTCTCTCTCTCACACACACACTCCTCACTCTCTCACACAAACACACACACTCCTCACTCTCTCTCTCACACACACACTCCTCAATCACTCACACACACACACTCCTCACTCTCCCTCACACACACACACTCCTCAATCACTCTCACACACACACTCTCTCACACACACACACTCCTCACACTCTCTCACACACGCACTCCTCACTCTCTCTCTCACACACACACTCCTCACACTCTCTCACACACACACACTCCTCACTCTCGCTCACACACACACACTCCTCACTCTCGCTCACACACACACACTCCTCACTCTCTCTCACACACACGCTCCTCACTCTCTCTCACACAGACACACTCCTCAATCACTCTCACACTCACACACTCCTCACTCTCTCTCTCACACACACACACACTCCTCACTCTCACACACACACACACTCCTCACTCTCTCTCACACACACACACTCCTCACTCTCTCTCACACACACACACTCCTCACTCTCTCTCTCTCACACACACACTCCTCACTCTCTCTCTCACACACACACACTCCTCAATCACTCTCACACACACACACTCCTCACTCTCTCTCACACACACACTCCTCACTCTCTCTCACACACACACACTCCTCACTCTCTCTCACACACACACACTCCTCACTCTCTCTCTCTCACACACACACTCCTCACTCTCTCTCACACACACACACTCCTCAATCACTCTCACACACACGCACTCCTCACTCACTCACACACACACTCCTCACTCTCTCTCACACACACACACTCCTCACTCTCTCACACACACACACTCCTCACTCTCTCTCTCACACACACACTCCTCACTCTCTCTCACACACACACACTCCTCAATCACTCTCACACACACACACTCCTCACTCACTCACACACACACTCCTCACTCTCTCTCACACACACACTCCTCACTCTCTCACACACACACACTCCTCTCTCTCTCTCACACACACACTCCTCACTCACTCTCTCACACACACACTCCTCAATCACTCTCACACTCACACACTCCTCACTCTCTCTCTCTCACACACACACACACTCCTCACTCTCTCACACACACATACTCCTCACTCTCTCTCTCACACACACACTCCTCACTCACTCTCTCACACACACACTCCTCACTCTCTCTCTCACACACACAATCCTCACTCTCTCACACACACACACTCCTCACTCTCTCTCTCACACACACACTTCTCACTCTCTCTCTCTCACACACACACACTCCTCACTCTCTCTCACACACACACTCCTCACTCACTCTCTCACACACACACTTCTCACTCACTCTCTCTCACACACACACTCCTCACTCTCTCACACACACACTCCTCACTCTCTCACTCACACACACTCCTCACTCTCTCACACACACACCTCACTCTCTCACACACACTCCTCAGTCTCTCACAGACACACACACTGCTCAATCACTCTCACACACACACACTCCTCACTCGCTCACACACACACACTCCTCTCTCTCTCACACACAGACTCCTCACTCTCTCTCACACACACACACTCCTCACTCTCCCTCACACACACACTCCTCACTCTCTCTCGCACACACACCTCACTCTCTCACACACACACTCCTCACTCACTCTCACACACACACTCCTCACGCTCTCTCACACACACACTCCTCACGCTCTCTCACACACACACTCCTCACTCTCTCTCTCAAACACACTCCTCACTCTCTCTCACACACACACTCCTCACTCTCTCTCTCACACACACTCCTCACTCTCTCTCTCACACACACACTCCTCACTCTCGCTCTCACACACACTCCTCACTCTCTCTCTCACACACACAATCCTCACTCTCTCACACACACACACTCCTCACTCTCTCTCTCACACACACACACTCCTCAATCACTCTCACACACACGCACTCCTCACTCTCTCTCACACACACACTTCTCACTCTCTCTCTCACACACACACACTCCTCACTCTCTCTCTCACACACACACACTCCTCACTCACTCTCACAAACACACCCACTCCTCACTCACACACACAAACACACTCCTCACGCTCTCTCTCACACACACTCCTCACTCTCTCTCACACACACACTCCTCACTCTCTCTCACACACACACACTCCTCACTCTCTCTCACTCACACACTCCTCACTCTCTCTCTCTCAGACACACTCCTGACTCTCTCACACACACACTCCTCACTCTCTCTCTCACACACACTCCTCACTCTCTCTCTCACACACACACACACACTCTCTCACACACACACACACTCCTGACTCTCTCTCTCACACACAGATGCCGAAAAAAAACCTTAATAAACAGAGTAATTCTGCCACAAGTTTAAATATCAGTGTTTCTAGGGTAAAGGATGGATGCTGGAGTCCTTGAAATGGAGTTTGCTTACACGCCTGGTCTCTCAGCGCTGTCCTGTGAACCCATCGATGAATCTTGCGCTGCTTTTCAGGTTGTCTTCGATGAAAACCTGCAGTCTGTCCATTTCAGAGCGTAGAGCAACTTCAGAGACACTCCCATTCACTTTTTGCTTTGGGATTGTGTCCGGAGCTTCTGGAAGCTGCTGTCCTCGTTTCTCAAGCAGTTGGTCCTTCTTTTATCCCCGCCCCGAGGAGAACCAGCTTTCAAACTCAGATTTCCAGGTGTGGGTATTTTTCCCAAACCCATGAACCAGCCGGTGACCCTATTGTCAACAGTCCACCGGGACCAAGAGGTTCCCGAGTTCATTAAAACCGCTTACTTACCTTTTCACTGTAAAATGCCGTCTGTTCCAGCGACAGCAGCCCCCAGAGAACAACATTAACCCTTTGAGGGACAGTGTCTGATAAAAAAACACACATCCTTCCCGAATGTTCTTAACCCTTGCAGATAAATACTTTAATTACAGAAAAGGATTCATGACACAGTTAAGAGAAACTGCTGTTAAAAACCTAGTTAATGGAGGGGATAGTAGGGGCACAATGGAGGGTGGGGGGTGGGGGTAATTTGCATGTCAGGCGTAGTTGCTGTTACACTTTCCCTGCGTCGAACACTCCTCGTTCTTGGCCCATCCCTCGGGATCGAGGGTGATTTGCTTCCGCTCGCTGGGTTCTGAGGTGGTCGATAAGGTCAACGTGTGATCTACACGTGGGGCAGGCGGGCTGTGTGGAGGTTGGCGTGCTCCCTCCCTGACACCTCGACTTCCCCACCACCCCCTCCACCAGCCCAACCCGTACGTTTCCCGGGGAAGTCTCTCGGTGCTTTTCCCGGAGGAGCCGTCTCCATTTTGGCCGCTCACAAGCCAGGGTCTCCCATGGATGTCCGACCTCCTCGGGAATGGTGCGAGGACACTCCTAAAGCCTTACCCGCCGCCCTCCCGGGAGTCTCTCGCCTCGAGCGGGTTCCCAGTCGGACTGTTGCTTCCGGAGTCTGGTGTCAGGCGTACGGAGTGACATGTCCCGCCCAGCAGAGCTGGGTTTGAGTGATTGGCACCTCGATGTTGGGCACGTTGGCTGGGGAGAGGGCACTGCCTTTGGACTATGCTTGCCCACCGGATTTGGGGGATCTGGCCAGGTGGTCCTTTTCCAGTGACTTGGGGTTCCCACTGGAGGTTGTCCAAGTCACTGGAGCACATCGGAGTGAGGGGGTGACCCGCTGCCTGGTCAATGCACGTCGGAGTGAGGGGGTGACCCGCTGCCTGGTCAATGCACGTCGGAGTGAGGGGCTGACCCGCTGCCTGGTCAATGCACGTCAGAGTGAGGGGGTGACCCGCTGCCTGGTCAATGCACGTCGGAGTGAGGGGGTGACCCGCTGCCTGGTCAATGCACGTCAGAGTGAGGGGGTGACCCGCTGCCTGGTCAATGCACGTCGGAGTGAGGGGGTGACCCGCTGCCTGGTCAATCATCACCTTTGTCTCTGGCTGGAGATCCTGCTCCTCAGATACTTTCCCTCAGTTGGTAAAAAGGCTGGCACTCCTGTATTCATCACACCGTGAGTCACTGGCTATCACACACTTGGAGGTAGCTGCAGAGGTAGTGGATGCATTGGTTTTAACTCGTGTCCATGTCCAAATTCAGCAAGACCTGGACAATATCCAGGCTTGGGGCTGACAAGTGGCAAGTAACATTCACACCACACAAGTGCCAGGCAATGACCATCTCCAACAAGAGAGAATCCAAACATTGCCCCTTGACATTCAATGGCATTACCATCACTGAATCCCCCACTATCAACATCCTGGGGGTTACCATTGACCAGAAACTGAACTGGACCAGCCATATAAATACTGTGGCTACAAGAGCAGGTCAGAGGCTGGGAATCCTGCAGTGAGTAACTCACCTCCTGACTCCCCAAAGCCTGTCCACCATCTACAAGGCACAAGTCAGGAGTGGGATGGAATACTCCCCACTTGCCTGGATGAGTGCATCTCCCACAACACTCAAGAAGCTCGACACCATCCAGGTGCCACTTGATTGGCACCACATGAATGTGGGACTCGCTCCCACGGGGAGAATGTGGGAGTCACTCCCACGGGCAGTGGGGAGAATGTGGGACTCGCTCCCACGGGGAGAATGTGGGAGTCACTCCCACGGGCAGTGGGGAGAATGTGGGACTCGCTCCCACGGGGAGAATGTGGGACTCGCTCCCATGGGGAGAATGTGGGAGTCGCTCCCACGGGGAGTGGGGAGAATGTGGGACTCGCTCCCAGGGGGAGAATGTGGGACTCGCTCCCACGGGGAGTGGGGAGAATGTGGGACTCGCTCCCACGGGGAGTGGGGAGAATGTGGGACTCGCTCCCACGGGGAGAATGTGGGACTCGCTCCCACGGGGAGTGGGGAGAATGTGGGACTCGCTCCCACGGGGAGTGGGGAGAATGTGGGACTCGCTCCCACGGGGAGTGGGGAGAATGTGGGACTCGCTCCCACGGGGAGCGGGGAGAATGTGGGACTCGCTCCCACGGGGAGAATGTGGGACTCGCTCCCACAGGGAGTGGGGAGAATGTGGGACTCGCTCCCACGGGGAGAATGTGGGACTCGCTCCCACGGGGAGTGGGGAGAATGTGGGACTCGCTCCCACGGGGAGAATGTGGGACTCGCTCCCACGGGGAGTGGGGAGAATGTGGGACTTGCTCCCACGGGGAGAATGTGGGACTCGCTCCCACGGGGAGAATGTGGGAGTCGCTCCCACGGGGAGTGGGGAGAATATGGGACTCGCTCCCACGGGGAGAATGTGGGACTCGCTCCCACGGGGAGAATGTGGGACTCGCTCCCACGGGGAGAATGTGGGACTCGCTCCCACGGGGAGAATGTGGGACTCGCTCCCACGGGGAGAATGTGGGACTCGCTCCCACGGGGAGAATGTGGGACTCGCTCCCACGGGGAGAATGTGGGACTCGCTCCCACGGGGAGAATGTGGGACTCGCTCCCACGGGGAGTGGGGAGAATGTGGGACTCGCTCCCACGGGGAGAATGTGGGACTCGCTCCCACGGGGAGTGGGGAGAATGTGGGACTCGCTCCCACGGGGAGTGGGGAGAATGTGGGACTCGCTCCCACGGGGAGAATGTGGGACTCGCTCCCACGGGGAGTGGGGAGAATGTGGGACTCGCTCCCACGGGGAGTGGGGAGAATGTGGGACTCGCTCCCACGGGGAGTGGGGAGAATGTGGGACTCGCTCCCACGCGGAGTGGGGAGAATGTGGGACTCGCTCCCACGGGGAGAATGTGGGACTCGCTCCCACAGGGAGTGGGGAGATGTGGGACTCGCTCCCACGCGGAGTGGGGAGAATGTGGGACTCGCTCCCACGCGGAGTGGGGAGAATGTGGGACTCGCTCCCACGCGGAGTGGGGAGAATGTGGGACTCGCTCCCACGGGGAGAATGTGGGACTCGCTCCCACGGGGAGAATGTGGGACTCGCTCCCACGGGGAGTGGGGAGAATGTGGGACTCGCTCCCACGGGGAGAATGTGGGACTCGCTCCCACGGGGAGTGGGGAGAATGTGGGACTCGCTCCCACGGGGAGAATGTGGGACTCGCTCCCACGGGGAGTGGGGAGAATGTGGGACTCGCTCCCACGGGGAGAATGTGGGACTCGCTCCCACGGGGAGTGGGGGAGAATGTGGGACTCGCTCCCACGCGGAGTGGGGAGAATGTGGGACTCGCTCCCACGGGGAGAATGTGGGACTCGCTCCCACGGGGAGAATGTGGGACTCGCTCCCACGGGGAGAATGTGGGACTCGCTCCCACGGGGAGAATGTGGGACTCGCTCCCACGGGGAGAATGTGGGACTCGCTCCCACGGGGAGAATGTGGGACTCGCTCCCACGGGGAGAATGTGGGACTCGCTCCCACGGGGAGAATGTGGGACTCGCTCCCACGGGGAGAATGTGGGACTCGCTCCCGTGGGGAGTGGGGAGAATGTGGGACTCGCTCCCACGGGGAGAATGTGGGACTCGCTCCCACGCGGAGTGGGGAGAATGTGGGACTCGCTCCCACGGGGAGAATGTGGGACTCGCTCCCACGGGGAGAATGTGGGACTCGCTCCCACGGGGAGAATGTGGGACTCACTCCCACGGGGAGAATGTGGGACTCGCTCCCACGGGGAGAATGTGGGACTCGCTCCCACGGGGAGAATGTGGGACTCGCTCCCACGGGGAGAATGTGGGACTCGCTCCCACGGGGAGAATGTGGGACTCGCTCCCACGGGGAGAATGTGGGACTCGCTCCCACGGGGAGAATGTGGGACTCGCTCCCGTGGGGAGTGGGGAGAATGTGGGACTCGCTCCCACGGGGAGAATGTGGGACTCGCTCCCACGGGGAGAATGTGGGACTCGCTCCCACGGGGAGAATGTGGGACTCGCTCCCATGGGGAGTGGGGAGAATGTGGGACTCGCTCCCACAGGGAGTGGGGAGAATGTGGGACTCACTCCCACGGGGAGTGGGGAGAATGTGGGACTCGCTCCCACGGGGAGTGGGGAGAATGTGGGACTCGCTCCCACGGGGAGTGGGGAGAATGTGGGACTCGCTCCCACGGGGAGAATGTGGGACTCGCTCCCACGGGGAGTGGGGAGAATGTGGGACTCGCTCCCACGGGGAGAATGTGGGACTCACTCCCACGGGGAGTGGGGAGAATGTGGGACTCGCTCCCACGGGGAGTGGGGAGAATGTGGGACTCGCTCCCACGGGGAGTGGGGAGAATGTGGGACTCGCTCCCACGGGGAGTGGGGAGAATGTGGGACTCGCTCCCACGGGGAGTGGGGAGAATGTGGGACTCGCTCCCACGGGGAGTGGGGAGAATGTGGGACTCGCTCCCACGGGGAGTGGGGAGAATGTGGGACTCGCTCCCACGGGGAGAATGTGGGACTCGCTCCCACGGGGAGAATGTGGGACTCGCTCCCACGGGGAGAATGTGGGACTCGCTCCCACGGGGAGAATGTGGGACTCGCTCCCACGGGGAGAATGTGGGACTCGCTCCCACGGGGAGTGGTCGAGGTGAATTGTAGAGATGGATTGAGGGGGGGGAAGCTGGATAAACACATGAGGGAGAGAGGAATAGAAGGATATGTTGATGGGGGGAGAGGGAGAGGGGGTGGGAGGAAGCTCATGTGGGGTAGAAACACCAGCATGGAACAGAGGGGCCGAATGGCCTTTGTCTGTGCTGTAAATTCTATGTAATCCAACGGAACAGCACACCGTATATCACAGCAACACCACCGTATATCGCAGCAACACCACCGTATATCACAGCAACACCACCGTATATCACAGCAACACCAAGCGTCATTGCTGGAAATATTTTACCTCCGTTACACATCATGTGTTAACCATGAACTGGGTTCCGTATCTTAATGAAAAAGGATATCAGTAAATAAATATTAACTATTCCAATAAAACTCTTTTCGCTCAGTTAACCATCACTCCGGTGAACACCACAATACTGGGCCTATCTCAGAGAGTGTGAGTACACCAGTGGTCACTGTAACCTCAAACTCAACACACAGGATCTCAACCCTTTGATCAAAGGGCTGGAAGTTTATAAGTAACTCGAACAGGAGCAAACTAAAAAAAGAAACCAGTGGGAAGACATGGGATCTCTACTGACCCCTCCTGGAGTGTTTGGAGATGGTGAAAGATCACAGCAGTACCTCAGTGATCCAAAAACTCTGCAAGCTCCCCTGTCCCAATCACACCAAGTCCTGTTTATTCATCATCCAGTCACACCCCAGCCTCCCAAACCTCAATTCCAGTGAGCCCACGGCCGCGCCCTGACTCCCAGTCCAGTCCATTTGAAAATTCTCATCCTTGTTCACAAACCCCTTCCATGGCTCTCGTACCCCCAACACCCTATCCCGGTAACCTCCTCCAGCCCCTACACCCCTCCCTATCTCTGTAACCTCCTCCAGCCCCTACACCCCTCCCTATCTCTGTAACCTGCTCCAGCCCCTACACCCCTCCCTAACTCTGTAACCTCCTCCAGACCCTACACCCCTCCCTATCTCTGTAACCTCCTCCATGTCCCACACCCCTCCCTATCTCTGTAACCTCCTCCAGCCCCGACACCCCCTCCCTATCTCTGTAACCTCCTCCAGCCCCTACACCCCTCCCTATCTCTGTAACCTCCTCCAGCCCCTACACCCCTCCCTATCTCTGTAACCTCCTCCAGCCCCTACACCCCTCCCTATCTCTGTAACCTCCTCCAGCCCCTACACCCCTCCCTATCTCTGTAACCTCCTCCAGCCCCTACACCCCTCCCTATCTCTGTAACCTCCTCCAGCCCCTACACCCCTCCCTATCTCTGTAACCTCCTCCAGCCCCTACACCCCTTCCTATTTCTGTAACCTCCTCCAGCTATATACCCCTCCCTATCTTTATAACCTCCTCCAGCCCCTACACCCCTCCCTATCTCTGTAACCTCCTCCATCACCTACACCCCGCCCTGTCTCTGTAACCTCCTCCAGCCCCTACACCCCTCCCTATCTCTGTAACCTCCTCCATCACCTACACCCCTCCCTATCTCTGTAACCTCCTCCAGCCCCTACACCCCTCCCTATCTTTGTAACCTCCTCCAGCCCCTACAGCTCTCCCTATCTCTGTAACCTCCTCCAGACCCTACACCCCTCCCTATCTCTGTAACCTCCTCCAGCCCCTACACCCCTCCCTATCTCTGTAACCTCTTCCAGCCCCTACACCCCTCCCTGTCTCTGTAACCTCCTCCAGTCCCTACACCACTCCCTGTCTCTGTAACCTCCTCCAGCCCCCTACACCCCTCCCTATCTCTGTAACCTCCTCCAGCCTCTACACCCCTCCCTATCTCTGTAACCTCCTCCAGCCCCTACACCCCTCCCTATCTCTCTAACCTCCTCCAGCCCCTACAACCCTCCGAGATCTCTGCCCTCCTCCAATTCCGGCCTCTTGACCATCCCCCGATTCCCATCGCTCCACCATTGGCGGCCGTGCCTTCAGCTGCCTGGGGGGGGGGGCCCTGAGCTCTGGAATTCCCTCCCTAAACCTCTCCACCTCTCTCTCTGTCACTCACTCCCTCCATCCCTCCTCCTTCAGGATGCTCCTTAAAACTGACCTCAGCGGCTGAGAATTTGGTCGCCTATCCCTAATATCTCCCCGTGTGGCACGGAGTCAAACTTTGCCTGATAATGTTCCTGTGAAGCACCCTGGGATGCTTTATTCTGTTTGAGGTGCTATATAAATCCAACAAGGCAGTGATTAAGGCTCAGATTATTCTCGAAATTGAATCTGCTTCCACCGCCCTTTCAGGCAGCGCCTTCCAGATCACAACAACACGCTGTGTAAATAAAAACAAATTCTCCTCATCTCCCCCTCTGGTTCCCTTCCCGATTCTCTTCAATCTGTGTCCCCTCTGGTTACCGACCCTCCTGCCCAGTGGGAACAGTTTCTCCTTATTTACTCTGTCCGAACCCCCTTCCTGATTCCGAACGCCTCGATTCAATCTCCCCCTTAACCTTCTCCGCTCTAAGGAGAACAATCCCAGCTTCCCCAGCCTCTCCACATGAACTGAAGTCCCTCGTCCCTGGTCCCATTTGGGGTCAATCTCCCTCCGCTCCCTCTCCCTCGATATCCTTCCTAAAGTGTGGGGCCTGGAACAGTTCTCCCACTGGGGCCTAACCAGGGGTTTATACAGGCTTTAACAGAACGTCCTTGCTTCTGTCCTCAATGTCTCTTCCGATGAACCCCAGGGTTCCATATAGAGCCTCCTAATCCTGTCCTGCCACTTGGAATTCACCAAGGAGACTTTGCCTTTGCTCCAAGAGAGTGTTCAACCTCATACCCCAACAGCCCTGTAACTGTCTGCTTTCAATTGGCTGGCTGTTGTCTTGAATTCACCCTCCCAGCACCAAAATCACCTCAAGTTGGAGGGGCCGAATGGCCTTCTCTGGTCCCTCTCGTTGCTCTCAACATGGCTTAAAGCTGCACAACACTGCCCTCTGCTGATACACTGAAGAACAACGGACCTCGGCGGCCTGTGTGACTCAAGCGTGGCGATTCCCACAATCCAGTCGCATTCCAACTGCCCCACTCCCCACCCAGCACCACTGCCCCTTGCCACTTCCCCATTCAGGCCTTTCCCTTTGCTGCTCTGTCCATGTTGATCACTGGTGCAGGCAAAAGGTCGTGGATTCAAGTCCCACTCCTGAACCCCATAACCCAGGCCGAGATTCCTGGTACCAGTACTGAGGGAGTGCCGCACTGTCGGAGGGTCAGTACTGAGGGAGTGCCGCACTGTCGGAGGGTCAGTACTGAGGGAGTGCCGCACTGTCGGAGGGTCAGTACTGAGGGAGCAACGCACTGTCGGAGGGTCAGTACTGAGGGAGTGCCGCACTGTCGGAGGGTCAGTACTGAGGGAGCAACGCACTGTCGGAGGGTCAGTACTGAGGGAGTGCCGCACTGTCGGAGGGTCAGTACTGAGGGAGCGCCACACTGTCGGAGGGTCAGTACTGAGGGAGTGCCGCACTGTCGGAGAGTCAGTACTGAGGGAGCGCCGCACTGTCGGAGGGTTAGGACTGAGGGAGTGCCCCACTGTCGGAGGGTCAGTACTGAGGGAGCGCCGCACTGTCGGAGGGTCAGTACTGAGGGAGAGCCGCACTGTCGGAGGGTCAGTACTGAGGGAGTGCCGCACTGTCAGAGGGTCAGTACTGAGGGAGCGCCGCACTGTCGGAGGGTCAGTACTGAGGGAGAGCCGCACTGTCGGAGGGGTCATTACTGAGAGAGCGCCGCACTGTCGGAGGGTCAGTACTGAGGGAGTGCCGCACTGTCGGAGGGTCAGCGCTGAGGGAGCGCCGCACTGTCGGAGGGTCAGCGCTAAGGGAGCGCCGCACTGTCGGAGGGTCAGTACTGAGGGAGTGCCGCACTGTCGGAGGGTCAGTACTGAGAGAGCGCCGCACTGTCGGAGGGTCAGTACTGAGAGAGCGCCGCACTGTCGGAGGGTCAGTTCTGAGGGTGTGCCGCACTGTCGGAGGGTCAGTACTGAGGGAGCGCCGCACTGTCGGAGGGTCAGTACTGAGGGAGTGCCGCACTGTCGGAGGGTCAGTACTGAGGGAGCGCCGCACTTTTGGAGGGTCAGTACTGAGGGAGTGCCGCACTGTTGGATGGTCAGTACTGAGGGAGTGCCGCACTGTCGGAGGAAACTGCACTGAGGAAGCGCCGCACTGTCGGAGGGTCAGTACTGAGGGAGTGCTGCACTGTCGGAGGTGCAATCTTTCAGGGTGAGATGTTAAACCGAGGGCCCCGTCTGCCCTCTTGGGTCAATGAGAAAGATCCCATTCCCCTCAGGCCTTTCCCCACCTGAGGACATCCGGACATCCGGAAGCATTTCACAGCCAATGAGGTGCTACATTTTGCTGTGAGGTCACTGTTGTAAAGGAGGAAACAGGACAGCCAATTTGCGCAGAGCAAGATCGCAAAACGGGATCAACCATGATAACTGAGCGTTACGAGCTGAGCGTTACGCGCTGAGCGTTACGAGCGGAGCGTTATGAGCGGAGCGTTACGAGCGGAGCGTTACGTGCTGAGCGTTACGTGCTGAGCGTTACGAGCTGAGCGTTACGAGCGGAGCGTTACGAGCGGAGCGTTACGAGCGGAGCGTTACGTGCTGAGCGTTACGAGTTGAGCGTTACGGGCTGAGCGTTACGTGCTGAGCGTTACGAGCTGAGCGTTACGAGCTGAGCGTTACGCGCTGAGCGTTACGCGCTGAGCGTTACGAGCGGAGCGTTACGAGCTGAGCGTTACGAGCGGAGCGTTACGGGCTGAGCGTTACCTACTGGGACAGTGGGCAGAACTCTCCTGCTCCATTTCCAACAACGGCCATGGGATCTTCTGGGGGGGACAGAGAGAAGGGGACACCAAAGGGGGTTGAGGGGAGATTCTGGTGGGGGGGGGGGGGGGGGGGGGTGGGGAGTGAGGCAAGAGTCCAGGGGGGTGTGGGGGAGAAACCCAGGTAGTGATGTGGGTGGGAGAGGGGCTGTTATGGAGGGTTGGGGAGAGACCCGGGCAGCGATTGGGGGGTTAGGGAGAGGCTGGGTGGGTAGGAAGGAGGAAGTCGAGGTGGGGGGGGTGGAGGGGAGGGTGACAGTGAGGTTATTCTTGGCCTCTCAGTGGGTTTATTTCTCTTTCTTGAGTGAGCAGCAGAGCGTCAAGAAACAGCAGAGCCCGTCTGAATAAAAATTACACCCATCTTTATTCTAGCAGCGCAGAACAGCACATGTGCACCGGGGCGGGGGACACACATCAGCTTCAATTCCTCTTCTTCTTGGGGGTCTTGCTGGCGAGGGGAGGGGGGGGGTCCCGCCTGATACAGGGTGGCAGACAGCTTGTTAACGTAGTACAGTCCGATCATGGAAAAGATGAAGCTACAGAGAGAGAGAGAGAGAAACCACTCCGTTAGCCAAAGGTCATGACTGATGACCCTGCTCGGGTCAAAGGCTCAGCTGACCGAATAATCCCCTTGACTAAAGCAGTCCATGTCCAAATGCAGCAAGACCTGGACAATATCCAGGCTTGGGGCTGACAAGTGGTGAGTAACATTCACACCACACAAGTGTCAGGCAATGACCATCTCCAACAAGAGTGAATCTAACCATCGCCCCTTGACATTCAATGGCATTACCATCACTGAATCCCCCACTATCAACATCCTGGCGGTTACCATTGACCAGAAACTGAACTGGACCAGCCATATAAATACTGTGGCTACAAGAGCAGGTCAGAGGCTGGGAATCCTGCAGTGAGTAACTCACCTCCTGACTCCCCAAAGCCTGTCCACCATCTACAAGGCACAAGTCAGAGTGTGATGGAATACTCCCCACTTGCCTGGATGAGTGCAGCTCCCACAACACTCAAGAAGCTCGACACCATCCAGGACAAAGCAGCCCCGCTTGATCAGCACCCCATCCACAAACATTCACTCCCTCCACCACCGACACACAGTAGCAGCAGTGTGTGTACCATCTACAAGATGCACTGCAGCAACTCACCAAGGCTCCTTAGACAGCACCTTCCAAACCCACGACCACTACCATCTAGAAGGACAAGGGCAGCAGACACATGGGGAACACCACCACCTGGAAGTTCCCCTCCGAGCCCCTCACCATCCTGACTTGGAAATATATCGGCCGTTCCTTCACTGTCGCTGGGTCCAAATCCTGGAACTCCCTCCCTAACAGCACGGTGGGTGTACCTACACCACAGGGACTGCAGCGGCTCAAGAAGGCGGCTCACCCACCACCTTCTCAAGGGGCAATTAGGGATGGGAAATAAATGCTGGGCCTAGCCGGCGACACCCACATCCCATAAATGAACAAAAAAAACTGCCGGAACAGAAACAGAAATAGCTGGAAAAACTCAGCAGGTCTGGCAGCATCAGCGGAGGAGAGCACAGTTAATGTTTCGAGTCCTCATGACCCTTCGACAGAACTAAGTAAAAATAGGAAAGGGGTGAAATATAAGCTGGTTTAAGGTGGGGGGATGGGGGGAGAAGTGGGGCGGGGGGGGTGGTTGTTGGGACAAGCAAGCAGTGATAGGTGGAGATAACCAAAAGATGTCACAGACAAAAGAACAAAGAGGTGTTGAAGGTGGTGATATTATCTAAAGAATGTGCTAATTAAGATTGGAGAGCAGGACAAGCAAGGTACAGATAGAAACAAAAAAACTGCGGATGCTGGAAATCCAAAACAAAAACAGAATTACCTGGAAAAACTCAGCAGGTCTGGCAGCATCGGCGGAGAAGAAAAGAGTTGACGTTTCGAGTCCTCACGACCCTTCGACAGAACTTGAGTTCGAGTCCAAGAAAGAGTTGAAATATAAGCTGGTTTAAGGTGTGTGTGTGTGGGGGGGCGGAGAGATAGAGAGAGAGAGAGAGGTGGTTGTGTAGACAAACAAGCAGTGATAGAAGCAGATCATCAAAAGATGTCAGCGACAATGGTACAATAGAACACATAGGTGTTAAAGTTAAAGTTGGTGATATTATCTAAACGAATGTGCTAATTAAGAATGGATGGTAGGGCACTCAAGGTATAGCTCTAGTGGGGTTTTTTTTTAAATAATGGAAATAGGTGGGAAAAGGAAAATCTTTATAATTTATTGGAAAAAAAAGCAAGGGGGAAACAGAAAGGGGGTGGGGATGGGGGAGGGAGCTCACGACCTAAAGTTGTTGAATTCAATATTCAGTCCGGAAGGCTGCAAAGTGGAGAAGAAAAGAGTTGACATTTCGAGTCCTCATGACCCTTCGACAGAACTGTTCTGTCGAAGGGTCATGAGGACTCGAAACGTCAACTCTTTTCTTCTCCACCGATGCTGCCAGACCTGCTGAGTTTTTCCAGGTAATTCTGTTGTTGTTTTTGTTAAGGTACAGATAGCCCTAGTGGGGGTGGGGTGAAATAAACCATGGGTGGAATACATTTAATATAAATTATTGGAAAAAACAAAAAGGAAGGGGGAAACAGAAAGGGGGTGGGGATGGAGGAGAGAGTTCAAGATCTAAAGTTGTTGAATTCAATATTCAGTCCAGAAGGCTGTAAAGTGCCTAGTCGGAAGATGAGGTGTTGTTCCTCCAGTTTGCGTTGGGCTTCACTGGAACAATGCAGCAAGCCAAGGACAGACATGTGGGCAAGAGAGCAGGGTGGAGTGTTAAAATGGCAAGCGACAGGGAGGTCTGGAGGAGTGGACCAGGGTGTCCTGGAGGGAACGATCCCTATGGAATGGCACCGGGGGCGGAGGGTGGGGGGGGGGGGGGGGGGGGGCGGCGGGGGGGATGTGTGAAGGAAAGATGTGTTTGGTGGTGGCACCATGCTAGAGTTAGCGGAAATGGCGGAGGATGATCCTTTGAATGCCTGTCTCTTTATGGGGTATGTGGAACATTCCTTGTTCCAGTCATACTCCGGCCCCCTTCCACAACGCTTTCTCTGGTACATCGATGATTACTTCGGTGCCGCTTCATGCTCTCGCCGGGACCTGGAAAAATTTATTAATTTTGCTTCCAATCTCCACCCTACATCATTTTCACATGGTCCATCTCTGACACTTCCCTTCCCTTCCTTGACCTCTCAGTCTCAATCCCTGGTGACAGACTGTCCACCAATATCCATTACAAGCCTACCGACTCCCACAGTTACCTCGACTACAGCTCCTCACACCCCGCTTCCTGTAAGGACTCCATCCCATTCTCTCAGTTCCTTCACCTCCGTCGCATCTGTTCCGATGATGCTACCTTCAAAAACAGTTCCTCTGACAGGGCCCTCAACCGTGTCCGGCCCATCTCCCGCGCATCCGCCCTCACGCCTTCTCCTCCCTCCCAGAAACATGATAGGGTCCCCCTTGTCCTCACTTATCACCCCACCAGCCTCAACATTCAAAGGATCATCCTCCTCCATTTCCGCCAACTCCAGCATAATGCCACCACCAAACACATCTTCCCTTCACCGCCCCCCCCCTAGCGGCATTCCGCAGGGATCATTCCCTCCGGGACACCCTGGTCCACCCCTCCATCACCCCCTACTCCTCAACCCCCTCCTATGGCACCACCCCATGCCCACGCAAAAGATGTAACACCTGCCCCTTCACTTCCTCTCTCCTCACCGTCCAAGGGCCCAAACACTCCTTTCAAGTGAAGCAGCATTTCACTTGCATTTCCCCCAACTTAGTCTACTGCATTCGTTGCTCCCAATGTGGTCTCCTCTACATTGGAGAGACCAAACGTAAACTGGGCGACCGCTTTGCAGAACACCTGCGGTCTGTCCGCAAGAATGACCCAAACCTCCCTGTCGCTTGCTATTTTAACACTCCACCCTGCTCTCTTGCCCACATGTCCGTCCTTGGCTTGCTGCATTGTTCCAGTGAAGCCCAGCGCAAACTGGAGGAACAACACCTCATCTTCCGACTAGGCACCTTACAGCTTTCCGGTCTGAATATTGAATTCAACAACTTTAGGTTGTGAGCTCCCTCCTCCATCCCCACCCCCTTTCTGTTTCCCCCCTTCCTTTTGTTTTTCCAATAATTTATATAGATTTTTCTTTTCCCACCTATTTCCATTATTTTTAAATCTATACCTTTTATGCCCTTTTAGTCTTATTTCACCCCACCCCCTCTAAAGCTGTACCTTGAGTGTCCTGCCATCCATTCTTAATTAGCACATTCGTTTAGATAATATCACCACCTTCAACACCTCTGTGTTCCTTTGTCTGTGACATCTTTTGATGATCTGCTCCTATCACTGCTTGCTTGTCCCTACAACCACCCCCCACCACCCCTTCTCCCCCCAACCATCCCCCACCTTAAACCAGCTTATATTTCACCCCTCTCCTTGGATTCAACCAGTTCTGTCGAAGGGTCATGAGGACTCGAAACGTCAACTCTTTTCTTCTCCGCCGATGCTGCCAGACCTGCTGAGTTTTTCCAGGGAATTCTGTTTTTGTTCTGGATTTCCAGCATCCGCAGTTTTTTGTTTTTATAAAAACTCCTGGCCCTGCCAGGCACCTCCTCCCTCCTGAGGTGGGGAAACTCCCTGCGCAGGACTTTGATCCCTCCTAACCCTACCCGCCTCTGAAGATGCGGAACCTTGAGTCAGGCTATTCGACTGCCTGGGCCATCACCTGAGCACCAGAACTCCACGCAGGGAACACTTGGTTGATTTCCCCAGCAGGAACCAAGGTGGTACACTGCAATTCAGCAGCTTTCAGGCATGTACCACGAGATCACAGATTTGCCCTGATGACAAACCCTCACCAACCCCTCTTTCAGCAGGTTCAGGACACCACACCTTCAGCATCAACTGCCCTTGGAGAGAGCAGAGTATACATTTACCAGAATTATACCAGGGCTATGGGGAGAGAGCGGGGCAGTGGGATTAGTCTGGGATTGATACAGGGCTATGGGGAGAGAGTGGGGCAGTGGGATTAGTTTGGGATTGATACAGGGCTATGGGGAGAGAGCGGGGCAGTGGGATTAGTCTGGGATTGATACAGGGCTATGGGGAGAGAGCGGGGCAGTGGGATTAGTTTGGGGATTGACACAGGGCTATGGGGAGAGAGCGGGGCAGTGGGATTAGTCTCGGATTGATACAGGGCAATGGGGAGAGATAGGGGCAGTGGGAATAGTTTGGGGATTGATACAGGGCTATGGGGAGAGAGCGGGGCAGTGAGATTAGTTTGGGATTGATACAGGGCTATGGGGAGAGAGCGGGGCGGTGGGATTAGTTTGGGGATTGATACAGGGCTATGGGGAGAGAGCAGGGCAATGGGGTTAGTTTGGAATTGATACAGGGCTATGGGGAGAGAGCGGGGCGGTGGGATTAGTTTGGGGATTGATACAGGGCTATGGGGAGAGAGCGGGGCAGTGGGGTTAGTTTGGAATTGATACAGGGCTATGGGGAGAGAGAGGGGCAGTGCAGTTAGTTTGGGATTGATACAGGGCTATGGGGAGAGAGCGGGACAGTGGGATTAGTTTGGGATGGATACAGGGCTATGGGGAGAGAGCGGGACAGTGGGATTAGTTTGGGGATTGATACAGGACTATGGGGAGAGAGTGGGGGAGTGGGATTAGTTTGGGGATTGATACAGGGCTATGGGGAAACAGCGGGACAGTGGGATTAGTTTGGGGTTTGATACAGGGCTATGGGGAGAGAGCGGGGCAGTGGGATTAGTTTGGGGATTGATACAGGGCTTTGGGTAGAGAGCAGGGCAGTGGGATTAGTTTGGGGATTGATACAGGGCTATGGGGAGAGAGTGGGGCAGTGGGATTAGTTTGGGGATTGATACAGGTCTTTGGGGAGAGAGTGGGGCAGTGGGATTAGTTTGGGATTGATACAGGGCTATGGGGAGAGAGTGGGGCAGTGGGATTAGTTTGGGATTGATACAGGGCTATGGGGAGAGAGTGGGGCAGTGGGATTAGTTTGGGATTGATACAGGGCTATGGGGAGAGAGTGGTGCAGTGGGATTAGTTTGGGATTGATACAGGGCTATGGGGAGAGAGCGGTGCAGTGGGATTAGTTTGGGGATTGATACAGGGCTATGGGGAGAGTGCGGGGCAGTGGGATTAGTTTGGGGATTGATACAGGGCTATGGGGAGAGTGCGGGGCAGTGAGATTAGTTTGGGGATTGACACAGGGCTATGGGGAGAGTGCGGGGCAGTGGGATTAGTTTGGGGATTGACACAGGGCTATGGGGAGAGAGCGGGGCAGTGGGATTAGTTTGGGGTTTGATACAGGGCTATGGGGAGAGAGCGGGGCAGTGGGATTAGTTTGGGGATTGATACAGGGCTATGGGGAGAGAGAGGGGCAGTGGGATTAGTTTGGGGATTGATACAGGGCTTTGGGGAGAGAGTGGGGCAGTGGGATTAGTTTGGGATTGATACAGGGCTATGGGGAGAGAGTGGGGCAGTGGGATTAGTTTGGGATTGATACAGGGCTATGGGGAGAGAGCGGGGCAGTGGGATTAGTTTGGGATTGATACAGGGCTATGGGGAGAGAGCGGGGCAGTGGGATTAGTTTGGGGATTGACACAGGGCTATGGGGAGAGACTGGGGCAGTGGGATTAGTTTGGGGATTGATACAGGGCTTTGGGTAGAGAGCAGGGCAGTGGGATTAGTTTGGGGATTGACACAGGGATATGGGGAGAGAGCGGGTCAGTGGGATTAGTTTGGGGATTGACACAGGGATATGGGGAGAGAGCGGGTCAGTGGGATTAGTTTGGGGATTGACACAGGGATATGGGGAGAGAGCGGGGCAGTGGGATTAGTTTGGGGATTGACACAGGGATATGGGGAGGGAGCGGGTCAGTGGGATTAGTTTGGGGATTGACACAGGGATATGGGGAGAAAGCAAGTCAGTGGGATTAGTTTGGGGATTGTCACAGGGATATGGGGAGAGAGCGGGTCAGTGGGATTAGTTTGGGGATTGACACAGGGATATGGGGAGGGAGCGGGTCAGTGGGATTAGTTTGGGGATTGACACAGGGATATGGGGAGAGAGCGGGGGAGTGGGATTAGTTTGGGGATTGACACAGGGATATGGGGAGAGAGCGGGGCAGTGGGATTAGTTTGGGGATTGACACAGGGATATGGGGAGGGAGCGGGTCAGTGGGATTAGTTTGGGGATTGACACAGGGATATGGGGAGAGAGCGGGGCAGTGGGATTAGTTTGGGGTTTGATACAGGGCTATGGGGAGAGAGCGGGTCAGTGGGATTAGTTTGGGGATTGATACAGGGCTATGGGGAGAGAGCAGGGCAGTGGGTTGCCTCAAGGAAAAGCTGGGAAACGCTCTGATAGCTGAATGGCCTCCTTCTTTGCCCTGTAATATTTATGATCCATTTAGACAGAGTGAGGTGATTGCTAGGCCATGAACAGATACTTACCAGGTCGTGACGCACACCCGGTGGATCAGGGCCGATGCAAAGAGAGACAGCAGCAAACACACTGTGACTAGGACAAAAGGAAGAGACAATTCAGCTCTGAATAACCTGCATACCACAGCCAAGGGATTTATTCAAACTCAGGGCTGCACTGTTAAAGATCACAACTCAAAATGGCACCAGGCCTGTCTTTAAAGGAGCGGGGAGGGGGTCGTTCACATCAGGTGTACTGGTTCACTCTGCACAGCACATCAAGATCCACTTGCTTCTCTGCAATTCTACCAAAGTCCCTAACGTTGTCTACACTTCCTTCAGCCAGGCCAACATTAGGAGAATCACACACTCCAGAGAGCCCCTGTAAATACTGACACACTCCCCGGTGAGCCCCTGTGAATACTGACACACTCCCCGACAGACCCGGTAAATACTGACACACTCCTCAGGGACCCCCTGTAAATACTGACACACTCCCCGACGACCGCCTGTAAATACTGACACACTCCCCAGGACCCCCTGTAAATACTGAAACACTCACCGAGAGACCCGGTAAATACACAGACAGTCCCCGGGGAGTCCCTGTAAATACTGACAGACTCCGCTGGGACCCCCTGTAAATACTGACACAGTACCCAGGTACCCCCACTAAATGCTGACACACTCCCCGGGGACCGCCTGTAAACACTGACACACTCCCCGGGGACTCACTGTAAATACTGACACACTCCCCGGGGACCCCCTGTAAATACTGACACGCTCCCCGGGGACCCCCTGTAAATATTGACATACTCCCCGGGGAGCCACTATAAATATTGACACACTCCCTGGGCAGTGCCTGTAAATATTGACACACTCCCCGGCAACCCCCTGCAAATACTGACACCCTCCCTGGGGAGTCCCTGTAAATACTGACACACTCCCCGGGGAGTCCCTGTAAATACTGACACACACCCCGGGGAGTCCCTGTAAATACTGACACACTCCCCAGGGAACCCCTGTAAATACTGACACACTCCCCAGGGAACCCCTGTAAATACTGACACACTCCCGAGGGACCCACCTGTAAATACTGACAGACTCCCCGTGGACCCACTGTAAATAATGACACACTCCCCGGGGACCCCCTGTAAATACTGACACACTCCAAGGGGAGTCCCTGTAAATACTGACACACTCCCCTGGGACCACTTGTAAATACTGACACACTCGCCCGGGGAGTCCCTGTAAATACTGACACACTCCCCAGAGACCACCTGTAACTACTGACACACTCCCCGGGAACCCCCTGTAAATACTGACACACTCTCCGGGGACCCGCTGTAAATACTGACACATTTCCCGGGTACCGCTTGTAAATACTGACACACTCCCCGGGGAACCCCCTGTAAATACTGACACACACCCCAGGGACCCCCTGTAAATACTGACACACTACCCGAGAGACCCGGTAAATACTGAAACACTCACCAGGACCCCCTGTAAAAACTGACACACTCCCCGAGAGACCCGGTAAATACTAACACACTCCCCAGGATCCCCTGTCAATACTGACACACTCCCCGGGGACCCCCTGTAAATGCTGACACACACCCCAGGGACCCCCTGTAAATACTGACACACTCCCCGGGGACCCCCTGTAAATGCTGACACACTCCCCGAGAGACCCCCTGTAAATATTGACACACTCCCCGAGAGACGCGGTAAATACTGACACACCCCCAGGACCCCCTGTAAATACTGACACACACCGCTGCGACCCCCTGTAAATACTGACACACTCCCCGGGGACCGCCGGTAAATACGGACACACTCCCCGGGGACCCCCTGTAAATACTGACACACTCCTCAGGACCTTCTGTAAATACTGACACACTCCACGAGAGACACGGTGAATACTGACACACTCCCCGAGAGACACGGTGAATACTGACACACTCCCCGGGGACCCCCTGTAAATACTGACACACTCCCCGGGGAAACCCCTGTAAATACTGACATACTCCCCAGGGACCCATTGTAAATACTGACACACTCCCCGAGAGACCCGGTAAATACTGACACACTCCCCGGGGACCCCCTGTAAATACTGACACACTCCCCAGGGACCCCCCCTGTAAATACTGACACACCCCCCACAAACCCCCTGTAAATACTGACACACTCCCCGGGGTCCCCCTGTAAATACTAACACACTCCCCGGGGACCCCCCTGTAAATACTAACACACTCCCCGGGGATCCTCCTGTAAATACTGACACACTCACCAGGACCCCCTGTAAATGCGGACACACTTCCCAGGACCCCTTGTAAAGGCTGACACATTCCCCAGGAGCCCCTGTAAATACTGACACACTCCCCAGGACCCCCTGTAAATACTGACACACTCCCCAGGACCCCCTGTAAATACTGAAAAACTCACCGAGAGACCCGATAAATACACAGACAGTCCCCGGGGAGTCCCTGTAAATACTGACACAGTACCCGGGTACCCCACCAAATGCTGACACACTCCCCGGGGACCGCCTGTAAACACCGACACACTCCCCGGGGACCGCCTGTAAATACTGACACACTCCGCGGTGACCGCCCGTAAATACTGACACACTCCCCGGGGACCCCCTGTAAATACTGACACACTCCCCGGGGAGACCCAGTAAATACTGACACACTCCCCGGGGACCCCCCCCTGTAAATACTGACACACTCCCCGGGGACCCTCTGTAAATACTGACACACACCCCGGGGACCCACTGTAAATATTGACACACTCCCCGGCAACCCCCTGCAAATACTGACACACTCCCCGGGGAGTCCCTGTAAATACTGACACACTCCCCGGGGAGTCCCTGTAAATACTGACACACACCCCGGTGAGTCCCTGTAAATACTGACACACTCCCCAGGGAACCACCTGTAAATACTGACAGACTCCCCGTGGACCCCCTGTAAATAATGACACACTCCCCGGGGACCCCCTGTAAATACTGACACACTCCAAGGGGAGTCCCTGTAAATACTGACACACACCCCGGGGAGTCCCTGTAAATACTGACACACTCCCGAGGGACCCACCTGTAAATACTGACAGACTCCCCGTGGACCCCCTGTAAATAATGACACACTCCCCGGGGACACCCTGTAAATACTGACACACTCCAAGGGGAGTCCCTGTAAATACTGACACACTCCCCTGGGACCACCTATAAATACTGACACACTCGCCCGGGGAGTCCCTGTAAATACTGACACACTCCCCAGGGACCACCTGTAACTACTGACACACTCCCCGGGGACCCCCTGTAAATACTGACACACTCTCTGGGGACCCGCTGTAAATACTGACACACTCCCCGGGGAGCCCCTGTAAATACTGACACACTCCCCAGGGAGCCCCTGTAAATACTGACACACTCCCCTGTGACCACCTGTAAATACTGACACACTCGCCCGGGGAGTCCCTGTAAATACTGACACACTCCCCGGGGACCCCCTGTAAATACTGACACACTCTCCGGGGACCCGCTGTAAATACTGACACATTTCCCGGGTACCGCTTGTAAATACTGACACGCTCCCCGGGGAACGCCCTGTAAATACTGACACAAACCCCAGGGACCCCCTGTAAATACTGACACACTACCCGAGAGACCCGGTAAATACTGACACACTCCCCAGGACCCCCTGTAAATACTGACACACTCCCCAGGATCCCCTGTAAAAACTGACACACTCCCCGAGAGACCCGGTAAATACTAACACACTCCCCAGGATCCCCTGTAAATACTGACACACTCCCCGGGGACCCCCTGTAAATACTCACACACTCCCCGGGGACCCCCTGTAAATACTCACACACTCCCCAGGGACCCCCCCCTGTAAATACTGACACACCCCCCAGAAACCCCCTGTAAATACTGACACACTCCCCTTGGAACGCCTGTAAATACTGAAACACTCCCCAGAAAACCCCCCTGTAAATACTGACACACTACCCGAGAGACCCGGTAAATACTGACACACTCCCCGGGGACCCCCCTGCAAATACTGACACACTACCCGAGAGAACCGGTAAATACTGACGCACTCCCCAGGACCCCCTGTAAATACTGACACACTACCCGAGAGACCCGGTAAATACTGAAACACTCCCCAGGACCCCCTGTAAAAACTGACAAACTCCCCGAGAGACCCGGTAAATACTGACACACTCCCCAGGACCCCCTGTAAATACTGACACACACCCCGGGGAGTCCCGGTAAATACTGACACACTCCACTGGGACCCCCTGTAAATACTGACACGCTCCGCTGGGACCCACTGTAAATACTGACACACTCCCCAGGGACCCCCCCCTGTAAATACTGACACACCCCACAGAAACCCCCTGTAAATACTGACACACTCCCCGGGGACCCCCCTGTAAATACTGACACACTCCCCGGGGACCCCCCTGTAAATACTGACACACACCTCGGGGAGCCCCTGTAAATACTGACACACTCCTCTGGGACCCCCTGTAAATACTGACACACTCCGCTGGGACCCACAGTAAATACTGACACACACTCCCCGGGGACCACCGGTAAACACTGACACACACCACAGAGACCGCCTGTAAATACGGACACACTCCCCGGGGACCCACTGTAAATGCTGACACACTCCCCGGGGACCCCCTGTAAGTACTGACAGACTCCCCGGGGACCCACTGTAAACACTGACACACTCCCCGGGGATCCACTGTAAATACTGACACACTCCCCAAGGACCCCCCCTGTAAATACTGACACACCCCCCAGAAACCCCCTGTAAATACTGACACACTCCCCGGGGTCCCCCTGTAAATACTAACACACTCCCCGGGGACCCCCCTGTAAATACTAACACACTCCCCGGGGATCCACCTGTAAATACTGACACAATCCCCGAGAGACCCGGTAAATACTGACACACTCCCCAGGACCCCCTGTAAATGCTGACACACTCCCCAGGAGCCCCTGTAAATGCTGACACACTCCCCGAGAGACCTGGTAAATACTGACACACTCCCCGGGGACCCCCTGTAAATACTGACACACTCCCCAGGGCCCCCTGTAAATACTGACACACTCCCCGGGGACACCCTGTAAATACTGACACACTCCCCGGGGACCCCCTGTAAATACTGACACATTCCCCGGGTCCCCCCTGTAAATACTGACACACTCCCCGGGGAGTCCCTGTAAATACTGACACACTCCCCAGGACCCCCTGTAAATACTGAAAAACTCACCGAGAGACCCGATAAATACACAGACAGTCCCCGGGGAGTCCCTGTAAATACTGACACAGTACCCGGGTACCCCACCAAATGCTGACACACTCCCCGGGGACCGCCTGTAAACACCGACACACTCCCCGGGGACCGCCTGTAAATACTGACACACTCCGCGGTGACCGCCCGTAAATACTGACACACTCCCCGGGGAGTCCCTGTAAATACTGACACACTCCCCGGGGAGTCCCTGTAAATACTGACACACACCCCGGTGAGTCCCTGTAAATACTGACACACTCCCCAGGGAACCACCTGTAAATACTGACAGACTCCCCGTGGACCCCCTGTAAATAATGACACACTCCCCGGGGACCCCCTGTAAATACTGACACACTCCAAGGGGAGTCCCTGTAAATACTGACACACACCCCGGGGAGTCCCTGTAAATACTGACACACTCCCGAGGGACCCACCTGTAAATACTGACAGACTCCCCGTGGACCCCCTGTAAATAATGACACACTCCCCGGGGACACCCTGTAAATACTGACACACTCCAAGGGGAGTCCCTGTAAATACTGACACACTCCCCTGGGACCACCTGTAAATACTGACACACTCGCCCGGGGAGTCCCTGTAAATACTGACACACTCCCCAGGGACCACCTGTAACTACTGACACACTCCCCGGGGACCCCCTGTAAATACTGACACACTCTCTGGGGACCCGCTGTAAATACTGACACACTCCCCGGGGAGCCCCTGTAAATACTGACACACTCCCCAGGGAGCCCCTGTAAATACTGACACACTCCCCTGTGACCACCTGTAAATACTGACACACTCGCCCGGGGAGTCCCTGTAAATACTGACACACTCCCCGGGGACCCCCTGTAAATACTGACACACTCTCCGGGGACCCGCTGTAAATACTGACACATTTCCCGGGTACCGCTTGTAAATACTGACACGCTCCCCGGGGAACGCCCTGTAAATACTGACACAAACCCCAGGGACCCCCTGTAAATACTGACACACTACCCGAGAGACCCGGTAAATACTGACACACTCCCCAGGACCCCCTGTAAATACTGACACACTCCCCAGGATCCCCTGTAAATGCTGACACACTCCCCAGGAGCCCCTGTAAATGCTGACACACTCCCCGAGAGACCTGGTAAATACTGACACACTCCCCGGGGACCCCCTGTAAATACTGACACACTCCCCAGGGCCCCCTGTAAATACTGACACACTCCCCGGGGACACCCTGTAAATACTGACACACTCCCCGGGGACCCCCTGTAAATACTGACACATTCCCCGGGTCCCCCCTGTAAATACTGACACACTCCCCGGGGAGTCCCTGTAAATACTGACACACTCCCCAGGACCCCCTGTAAATACTGAAAAACTCACCGAGAGACCCGATAAATACACAGACAGTCCCCGGGGAGTCCCTGTAAATACTGACACAGTACCCGGGTACCCCACCAAATGCTGACACACTCCCCGGGGACCGCCTGTAAACACCGACACACTCCCCGGGGACCGCCTGTAAATACTGACACACTCCGCGGTGACCGCCCGTAAATACTGACACACTCCCCGGGGAGTCCCTGTAAATACTGACACACTCCCCGGGGAGTCCCTGTAAATACTGACACACACCCCGGTGAGTCCCTGTAAATACTGACACACTCCCCAGGGAACCACCTGTAAATACTGACAGACTCCCCGTGGACCCCCTGTAAATAATGACACACTCCCCGGGGACCCCCTGTAAATACTGACACACTCCAAGGGGAGTCCCTGTAAATACTGACACACACCCCGGGGAGTCCCTGTAAATACTGACACACTCCCGAGGGACCCACCTGTAAATACTGACAGACTCCCCGTGGACCCCCTGTAAATAATGACACACTCCCCGGGGACACCCTGTAAATACTGACACACTCCAAGGGGAGTCCCTGTAAATACTGACACACTCCCCTGGGACCACCTGTAAATACTGACACACTCGCCCGGGGAGTCCCTGTAAATACTGACACACTCCCCAGGGACCACCTGTAACTACTGACACACTCCCCGGGGACCCCCTGTAAATACTGACACACTCTCTGGGGACCCGCTGTAAATACTGACACACTCCCCGGGGAGCCCCTGTAAATACTGACACACTCCCCAGGGAGCCCCTGTAAATACTGACACACTCCCCTGTGACCACCTGTAAATACTGACACACTCGCCCGGGGAGTCCCTGTAAATACTGACACACTCCCCGGGGACCCCCTGTAAATACTGACACACTCTCCGGGGACCCGCTGTAAATACTGACACATTTCCCGGGTACCGCTTGTAAATACTGACACGCTCCCCGGGGAACGCCCTGTAAATACTGACACAAACCCCAGGGACCCCCTGTAAATACTGACACACTACCCGAGAGACCCGGTAAATACTGACACACTCCCCAGGACCCCCTGTAAATACTGACACACTCCCCAGGATCCCCTGTAAAAACTGACACACTCCCCGAGAGACCCGGTAAATACTAACACACTCCCCAGGATCCCCTGTAAATACTGACACACTCCCCGGGGACCCCCTGTAAATACTCACACACTCCCCGGGGACCCCCTGTAAATACTCACACACTCCCCAGGGACCCCCCCCTGTAAATACTGACACACCCCCCAGAAACCCCCTGTAAATACTGACACACTCCCCTTGGAACGCCTGTAAATACTGAAACACTCCCCGGAAAACCCCCCTGTAAATACTGACACACTACCCGAGAGACCCGGTAAATACTGACACACTCCCCGGGGACCCCCCTGCAAATACTGACACACTACCCGAGAGAACCGGTAAATACTGACGCACTCCCCAGGACCCCCTGTAAATACTGACACACTACCCGAGAGACCCGGTAAATACTGAAACACTCCCCAGGACCCCCTGTAAAAACTGACAAACTCCCCGAGAGACCCGGTAAATACTGACACACTCCCCAGGACCCCCTGTAAATACTGACACACACCCCGGGGAGTCCCGGTAAATACTGACACACTCCACTGGGACCCCCTGTAAATACTGACACGCTCCGCTGGGACCCACTGTAAATACTGACACACTCCCCAGGGACCCACCCCTGTAAATACTGACACACCCCACAGAAACCCCCTGTAAATACTGACACACTCCCCGGGGACCCCCCTGTAAATACTGACACACTCCCCGGGGACCCCCCTGTAAATACTGACACACACCTCGGGGAGCCCCTGTAAATACTGACACACTCCTCTGGGACCCCCTGTAAATACTGACACACTCCGCTGGGACCCACAGTAAATACTGACACACACTCCCCGGGGACCACCGGTAAACACTGACACACACCACAGAGACCGCCTGTAAATACGGACACACTCCCCGGGGACCCACTGTAAATGCTGACACACTCCCCGGGGACCCCCTGTAAGTACTGACAGACTCCCCGGGGACCCACTGTAAACACTGACACACTCCCCGGGGACCCACTGTAAATACTGACACACTCCCCAAGGACCCCCCCTGTAAATACTGACACACCCCCCAGAAACCCCCTGTAAATACTGACACACTCCCCGGGGTCCCCCTGTAAATACTAACACACTCCCCGGGGACCCCCCTGTAAATACTAACACACTCCCCGGGGATCCACCTGTAAATACTGACACACTCCCCGAGAGACCCGGTAAATACTGACACACTCCCCAGGACCCCCTGTAAATGCTGACACACTCCCCAGGAGCCCCTGTAAATGCTGACACACTCCCCAAGAGACCTGGTAAATACTGACACACTCCCCGGGGACCCCCTGTAAATACTGACACACTCCCCAGGGCCCCCTGTAAATACTGACACACTCCCCGGGGACACCCTGTAAATACTGACACACTCCCCGGGGACCCCCTGTAAATACTGACACATTCCCCGGGTCCCCCCTGTAAATACTGACACACTCCCCAGCACCCCCTGTAAATACTGACACACTACCCGAGAGACCCGGTAAATACTGACACACTCCCCGGGGAAACCCCTGTAAGTACTGACATACTCCCCGAGAGACACGGTGAATACTGACACACTCCCCGAGAGACACGGTGAATACTGACACACTCCCCGGGGACCCCCTGTAAATACTGACACACTCCCCGGGGAAACCCCTGTAAATACTGACATACTCCCCAGGGACCCATTGTAAATACTGACACACTCCCCGAGAGACCCGGTAAATACTGACACACTCCCCGGGGACCCCCTGTAAATACTGACACACTCCCCAGGGACCCCCCCTGTAAATACTGACACACCCCCCACAAACCCCCTGTAAATACTGACACACTCCCCGGGGTCCCCCTGTAAATACTAACACACTCCCCGGGGACCCCCCTGTAAATACTAACACACTCCCCGGGGATCCTCCTGTAAATACTGACACACTCCCCAGGACCCCCTGTAAATGCTGACACACTTCCCAGGACCCCCTGTAAAGGCTGACACATTCCCCAGGAGCCCCTGTAAATACTGACACACTCCCCAGGACCCCCTGTAAATACTGACACACTCCCCAGGACCCACTGTAAATACTGAAACACTCACCGAGAGACCCGATAAATACACAGACAGTCCCCGGGGAGTCCCTGTAAATACTGACACAGTACCCGGGTACCCCCACCAAATGCTGACACACTCCCCGGGGACCGCCTGTAAACACCGACACACTCCCCGGGGACCCTCTGTAAATACTGACACACACCCCGGGGACCCACTGTAAATATTGACACACTCCCTGGCAACCCCCTGCAAATACTGACACACTCCCCGGGGAGTCCCTGTAAATACTGACACACTCCCCGGGGAGTCCCTGTAAATACTGACACACACCCCGGTGAGTTCCTGTAAATACTGACACACTCCCCAGGGAACCACCTGTAAATACTGACAGACTCCCCGTGGACCCCCTGTAAATAATGACACACTCCCCGGGGACCCCCTGTAAATACTGACACACTCCAAGGGGAGTCCCTGTAAATACTGACACACACCCCGGGGAGTCCCTGTAAATACTGACAGACTCCCCGTGGACCCCCTGTAAATAATGACACACTCCCCGGGGACACCCTGTAAATACTGACACACTCCCCGGGGACACCCTGTAAATACTGACACACTCCAAGGGGAGTCCCTGTAAATACTGACACACTCCCCTGGGACCACCTGTAAATACTGACACACTCGCCCGGGGAGTCCCTGTAAATACTGACACACTCCCCAGGGACCACCTGTAACTACTGACACACTCCCCGGGGACCCCCTGTAAATACTGACACACTCTCCGGGGACCCGCTGTAAATACTGACACACTCCCCGGGGAGCCCCTGTAAACACTGACACACTCCCCAGGGAGCCCCTGTAAATACTGACACACTCACCTGTGACCACCTGTAAATACTGACACACTCGCCCGGGAGTCCCTGTAAATACTGACACACTCCCCGGGGACCCCCTGTAAATACTGACACACTCTCCGGGGACCCGCTGTAAATACTGACACATTTCCCGGGTACCGCTTGTAAATACTGACACGCTCCCCGCGGAACGCCCTGTAAATACTGACACACACCCCAGGGACCCCCTGTAAATACTGACACACTACCCGAGAGACCCGGTAAATACTGACACACTCCCCAGGACCCCCTGTAAATACTGACACACTCCCCAGGATCCCCTGTAAAAACTGACACACTCCCCGAGAGACCCGGTAAATACTAACACACTCCCCAGGATCCCCTGTAAATACTGACACACTCCCCGGGGACCCCCTGTAAATACTCACACACTCCCCGGGGACCCCCTGTAAATACTCACACACTTCCCAGGGACCCCCCCCTGTAAATACTGACACACCCCCCAGAAACCCCGTGTAAATACTGACACACTCCCCTTGGAACGCCTGTAAATACTGAAACACTCCCCGGAAAACCCCCCTGTAAATACTGACACACTACCCGAGAGACCCGGTAAATACTGACACACTCCCCGGGGATCCCCCTGCAAATACTGACACACTACCCGAGAGAACCGGTAAATACTGACGCACTCCCCAGGACCCCCTGTAAATACTGACACACTACCCGAGAGACCCGGTAAATACTGAAACACTCCCCAGGACCCCCTGTAAAAACTGACAAACTCCCCGAGAGACCCGGTAAATACTGACACACTCCCCAGGACCCCCTGTAAATACTGACACACACCCCGGGGAGTCCCGGTAAATACTGACACACTCCGCTGGGACCCCCTGTAAATACTGACACGCTCCGCTGGGACCCACTGTAAATACTGACACACTCCCCAGGACCCCCTGTAAATACTGAAACACTCAACGAGAGACCCGATAAATACACAGACAGTCCCCAGGGAGTCCCTGTAAATACTGACAGACTCCGCTGGGACCCCCTGTAAATACTGACACAGTACCCGGGTACCCCCACCAAATGCTGACACACTCCCCGGGGACCGCCTGTAAACACCGACACACTCCCCGGGGACCGCCTGTAAATACTGACACAATCCGCGGTGACCGCCCGTAAATACTGACACACTCCCCGGGGACCCCCTGTAAATACTGACACACTCCCCGGGGAGACCCAGTAAATACTGACACACTCCCCGGGGACCCCCTGTAAATACTGACACACTCCCCGGGCAGTCCCTGTAAATATTGACACACTCCCCGGCAACCCCCTGCAAATACTGACACACTCCCCGGGGAGTCCCTGTAAATACTGACACACTCCCCGGGGAGTCCCTGTAAATACTGACACACACCCCGGTGAGTCCCTGTAAATACTGACACACTCCCCAGGGAACCACCTGTAAATACTGACAGACTCCCCGTGGACCCCCTGTAAATAATGACACACTCCCCGGGGACCCCCTGTAAATACTGACACACTCCAAGGGGAGTCCCTGTAAATACTGACACACACCCCGGGGAGTCCCTGTAAATACTGACACACTCCCGAGGGACCCACCTGTAAATACTGACAGACTCCCCGTGGACCCCCTGTAAATAATGACACACTCCCTGGGGACCCCCTGTAAATACTGACACACTCCAAGGGGAGTCCCTGTAAATACTGACACACTCCCCTGGGACCACCTGTAAATACTGACACACTCGCCCGGGGAGTCCCTGTAAATACTGACACACTCCCCAGGGACCAGCTGTAACTACTGACACACTCCCCGGGGATCCCCTGTAAATACTGACACACTCTCCGGGGACCCGCAGTAAATACTGACACACTCCCCTGGGAGCCCCTGTAAATACTGACACACTCCCCAGGGAGCCCCTGTAAATACTGACACACTCCCCTGTGACCACCTGTAAATACTGACACACTCCCCAGGACCCCCTGTAAATACTGACACACTCGCCCGGGGACCCCCCTGTAAATACTGACACACTCCCCAGGATCCCCTGTAAAAACTGACACACTCCCCGAGAGACCCGGTAAATACTAACACACTCCCCAGGATCCCCTGTAAATACTGACACACTCCCCGGGGACCCCCTGTAAATACTCACACACTCCCCGGGGACCCCCTGTAAATACTCACACACTTCCCAGGGACCCCCCCCTGTAAATACTGACACACCCCCCAGAAACCCCGTGTAAATACTGACACACTCCCCTTGGAACGCCTGTAAATACTGAAACACTCCCCGGAAAACCCCCCTGTAAATACTGACACACTACCCGAGAGACCCGGTAAATACTGACACACTCCCCGGGGATCCCCCTGCAAATACTGACACACTACCCGAGAGAACCGGTAAATACTGACGCACTCCCCAGGACCCCCTGTAAATACTGACACACTACCCGAGAGACCCGGTAAATACTGAAACACTCCCCAGGACCCCCTGTAAAAACTGACAAACTCCCCGAGAGACCCGGTAAATACTGACACACTCCCCAGGACCCCCTGTAAATACTGACACACACCCCGGGGAGTCCCGGTAAATACTGACACACTCCGCTGGGACCCCCTGTAAATACTGACACGCTCCGCTGGGACCCACTGTAAATACTGACACACTCCCCAGGGACCCCCCCCGTAAATACTGACACACCCCAAAGAAACCCCCTGTAAATACTGACACACTCCCCGGGGACCCCCCTGTAAATACTGACACACTCCCCGGGGACCCCCCTGTAAATACTGACACACACCTCGGGGAGCCCCTGTAAATACTGACACACTCCTCTGGGACCCCCTGTAAATACTGACACACTCCGCTGCGACCCACAGTAAATACTGACACACACTCCCCGGGGACCGCCGGTAAACACTGACACACACCACAGAGACCGCCTGTAAATACGGACACACTCCCCGGGGACCCACTGTAAATGCTGACACACTCCCCGGGGACCCCCTGTAAGTACTGACAGACTCCCCGGGGACCCACTGTAAACACTGACACACTCCCCGGGGACCCAATGTAAATACTGACACACTCCCCAAGGACCCCCCCTGTAAATACTGACACACCCCCCAGAAACCCCCTGTAAATACTGACACACTCCCCGGGGTCCCCCTGTAAATACTAACACACTCCCCGGGGACCCCCTGTAAATACTAACACACTCCCCGGGGATCCACCTGTAAATACTGACACACTCCCCGAGAGACCCGGCAAATACTGACACACTCCCCAGGACCCCCTGTAAATGATGACACACTCCCCAGGAGCCCCTGTAAATGCTGACACACTCCCCGAGAGACCTGGTAAATACTGACACACTCCCCGGGGACCCCCTGTAAATACTGACACACTCCCCAGGACCCCCTGTAAATACTGACACACTCCCCGGGGACACCCTGTAAATACTGACACACTCCCCGGGGACCCCCTGTAAATACTGACACATTCCCCGGGTCCTCCCTGTAAATACTGACACACTCCCCAGCACCCCCTGTAAATACTGACACACTACCCGAGAGACCCGGTAAATACTGACACACTCCCCGGGGAAACCCCTGTAAATACTGACATACTCCCCAGGGACCCATTGTAAATACTGACACACTCCCCGAGACCCGGTAATTACTGACACACTCCCCGGGGACCCCCTGTAAATACTGACACACTCCCCAGGGACCCCCCCGTAAATACTGACACACAACCCAGAAACCCCCTGTAAATACTGACACACTCCCCGGGGTCCCCCTGTAAATACTAACACACTCCCCGGGGACCCCCCTGTAAATACTAACACACTCCCCGGGGATCCTCCTGTAAATACTGACACACTCCCTGAGAGACCCGGTAAATACTGACACACTCCCCAGGACCCCCTGTAAATGCTGACACACTTCCCAGGACCCCCTGTAAATGCTGACACATTCCCCAGGAGCCCCTGTAAATACTGACACACTCCCCAGGACCCCCTGTAAATACTGACACACTCCCCAGGACCCCCTGTAAATACTGAAACACTCAACGAGAGACCCGATAAATACACAGACAGTCCCCAGGGAGTCCCTGTAAATACTGACAGACTCCGCTGGGACCCCCTGTAAATACTGACACAGTACCCGGGTACCCCCACCAAATGCTGACACACTCCCCGGGGACCGCCTGTAAACACCGACACACTCCCCGGGGACCGCCTGTAAATACTGACACACTCCGCGGTGACCGCCCGTAAATACTGACACACTCCCCGGGGACCCCCTGTAAATACTGACACACTCCCCGGGGAGACCCAGTAAATACTGACACACTCCCCGGGGACCCCCTGTAAATACTGACACACTCCCCGGGCAGTCCCTGTAAATATTGACACACTCCCCGGCAACCCCCTGCAAATACTGACACACTCCCCGGGGAGTCCCTGTAAATACTGACACACTTCCCGAGAGACCCCCTGTAAATGCTGACACACTCCCCAGGACCCCCGGGAAATACTGACACACTCCCCGAGAGACCCGGTAAATACTGAGACACGCCCCAGGACCCCCTGTAAATACTGACACACTACCCGAGAGACCCGGTAAATACTGACACACTCCCCGGGGACACCCCTGTAAATACTGACACACTCCCCGGGGACCCCCTGTAAATACTCACACACTACCCGAGAGACCCGGTAAATACTGAAACACTCCCCAGGACCTCCTGTAAAAACTGACACACTCCCCAGGACCTCCTGTAAATACTGACACACTCCATAGGACCCGTTGTAAATACTGACACACTCCCCAGGACCCCCTGTAAATACTGACAAAAACCAGAGGACCCCCTGTAAATACTGACACACTTCCCGAGAGACCCCCTGTAAATGCTGACACACTCCCCAGGACCCCCGGGAAATACTGACACACTCCCCGGGGACCCCCTGTAAATACTGACACACTTCCCGAGAGACCCCCTGTAAATACTGAGACACGCCCCAGGACCCCCTGTAAATACTGACACACTACCCGAGAGACCCGGTAAATACTGACACACTCCCCGGGGACCCCCTGTAAATACTCACACACTACCCGAGAGACCCGGTAAATACTGAAACACTCCCCAGGACCTCCTGTAAAAACTGACACACTCCCCAGGAGCCCCTGTAAATACTGACACACTCCATAGGACCCGTTGTAAATACTGACACACTCCACAGGACCCCCTGTAAATACTGACAAACACCCCGAGAGACCCCGTAAATACTCACACAATCCCCGGGGTGTCCCTGTAAATACTGACACACCCCCGATGACCGCATGTAAATACTGACACACTCCCCGGGGACTCACTGGAAATACTGACTCACTCCCCGGGGACCCCCTGTAAATACTGACACACTTCCCGGGGACTCACTGGAAATACTGACTCACTCCCCGGGTACCCCTTGTAAATACTGACACACTCCCCAAGGAGTCCCTGTAAATACTGACACACTCCCCAGGGAGTCCCTGTAAATACTGACACACTCCCCGGGGACTCACTGTAAATACTGACTCACTCCCCGTGAACCCCTGTAAATACAGACACACTCCCCGGCGACCGCCTGTAAATACTGACACACTCCTCGAGGAGTCCCTGTAAATACTGACACACTCCCCGGGGAGTCCCTGTAAATACTGACAAACACCACAGGATCCCCTGTAAATACTGACAAACACCCCGAGAGACCCGGTAAATACTCACACAATCCCCGGGGAGTCCCTGTAAATACTGACACACCCCCGATGACCGCCTGTAAATACTGACACACTCCCCGGGGACCACCTGTAAATACTGACACACTCCCCGGGGACTCACTGGAAATACTGACTCATTCCCCGGGGACCCGCTGTAAATACTGACACACTTCCCGGCTACCCCTTGTAAATACTGACACACTCCCCGAGGACCCCCTGTAAATACTGACACACTACCCGAGAGACCCGGTAAATACTGACTCACTCCCCAGCACCCCCTGTAAATATAGACACACTACCCGAGAGACCCGGTAAATACTGACACACTCTCCGGGGTCCTCCCTGTAAACACTGACACACTCCCCGGGGACCCCCTGTAAATACTGACACACTCCCCGGGGACCACCTGTAAATACTGACACACTCCCCGGGGACTCACTGGAAATACTGACTCACTCCCCGGGGACCCGCTGTAAATACTGACACACTACCCGAGAGACCCGGTAAATACTGACACACTCCCCAGCACCCCCTGTAAATATAGACACACTACCCGAGAGACCAGGTAAATACTGACACACTCTCCGGGGTCCTCCCTGTAAACACTGACACACTCCCCGGGGACCCCCTGTAAATACTGACACACTCCCCGGGGACCCCCCTGTAAATACTGACACACTCCCCGGGACACCCTGTAAATACTGACACACTCCCTGGGGACCCCCCTGTAAATACTGACACACTCCCTGGGGACCCCCTTGTAAATAATGACACACTCCCCGGGGACCCCCCTGTAAATAATGACACACTCCCCAGGGACCCCCTGTAAATACTGACACACTCCCCGGGAACCCCCTGTAAAGACTGACACACTCCCTGGGGACCCCCCTGTAAATACTGACACACTCCCTGGGGACTCACTGTAAATACTGACACACTCCCCGGCAACCCCCTGTAAATACTGACACACTCCCCAGGGACCCCCTGTAAATACTGACACACTCCCCAGGGACCCCCTGTAAATACTGACACACTCCCCAGGGACCCCCTGTAAATACTGACACACTCTCCGGGGAACCGCCTGTAAATACTGACACACTCCCCAGGGACCCCCTGTAAATACTGACACACTCCCCGAGAGACCCGGTAAATACTGACACACTCCCCAGGACCCCCTGTAAATACTGACACACTCCCCGAGAGACCCGGTAAATACTCACACACTCCCCGGGGACGATCCTGTAAATACTGACACACTACCCAGGGACCCCCTCTAAATACTGACACACTCCCCGGGGTCCCCCTGTAAATACTAACACACTCCCCGGGGACCTCCCTGTAAATACTAACATACTCCCCGGGGATCCACCTGTAAATACTGACACACTCTCCGAGAGACCCGGTAAATACTGACACACTCCCCAGGACCCCCTGTAAATTCTGACACACTTCCCGAGAGACCCCCTGTAAATGCTGACACACTCCCCAGGACCCCCGGGAAATACTGGCACACTCCCCGAGAGACCCGGTAAATACTGACACACGCCCCAGGACCCCCTGTAAATACTGACACACTACCCGAGAGACCCGGTAAATACTGACACACTCCCCGGGGACACCCCTGTAAATACTGACACACTCCCCAGGGACCCCCTGTAAATACTCACACACTACCCGAGAGACCCGGTAAATACTGAAACACTCCCCAGGACCTCCTGTAAAAACTGACACACTCCCCGAGAGACGCGGTAAATACTGACACACTCCCCAGGAGCCCCTGTAAATACTGACACACTCCATAGGACCCGTTGTAAATACTGACACACTCCACAGGACCCGCTGTAAATACTGACACACTCCCCAGGACCCCCTGTAAATACTGACAAAGACCACAGGACCCCTGTAAATACTGACAAACACCCCGAGAGACCCCGTAAATACTCACACAATCCCCGGGGAGTCCCTGTAAATACCGACACACCCCCGATGACCGCCTGTAAATACTGACACACTACCCGGGGACCATCTGTAAATACTGACACACTCCCCGGGGACTCACTGGAAATACTGACTCACTCCCCAAGAGACCCGGTAAATACTGACACACTCCCCAGGACCCCCTGTAAATACTGACACGCTTCCCGAGACACCCTGGAAATACTGACACACTCCCCAGGGACCCCCTGTAAATACTAACACAGTCCCCAGGACCCCCTGTAAATACCGACACGCTCCTCAGGACCCCCTGTAAATACTGACACACTCCCCGAGAGACCCGGTAAATACAGACACACTCCCCGGGGACCCCCTGTAAATACTGACAGACTCCCCAGGGACCCCATGTAAATACTGACACACTCCTCGGAGACCCCCTGGAAATACTGACACACTCCCCACGAGACCCGGTAAATAATGACACACTCCCCAGGACCCCCTGTAAATACTGACACGCTCCCCGAGACACCCTGGAAATACTGACACACTCCCCAGGGACCCCCTGTAAATACTAACACAGTCCCCAGGACCCCCTGTAAATACTGACACACTCCCCGAGAGACCCGGTAAATACAGACACACTCCCCGGGGACCCCCTGTAAATACCGACACACTCCTCAGGACCCCCTGTAAATACTGACACACTCCCCGAGAGACCCGGTAAATACAGACACACTCCCCAGGGACCCCCTGTAAATACTGACAGACTCCCCAGGGACCCCATGTAAATACTGACACACTCCTCGGAGACCCCCTGGAAATACTGACACACTCCCCAAGAGACCCGGTAAATAATGACACACTCCCCGGGGACCCCCTGTAAATACTGACACACTCCCCAAGAGACCCGGTAAATACTGACACACTCCCCAGGACCCCCTGTAAATACTGACATGCTCCCCGAGACACCCTGGAAATACTGACACACTCCCCAGGGACCCCCTGTAAATACTAACACAGTCCCCAGGACCCCCAGTAAATACCGACACACTCCTCAGGACCCCCTGTAAATACTGACACACTCCCCAAGAGACCCGGTAAATACAGACACACTCCCCGGGGACCCCCTGTAAATACTGACAGACTCCCCAGGGACCCCATGTAAATACTGACACACTCCTCGGAGACCCCCTGGAAATACTGACACACTCCCCGGGGACCCCCTGTAAATACTGACACACACCCCGGGGACCCCCCTGTAAATACTGACACACTCCTCGGAGACCCCCTGGAAATACTGACACACTCCCCGGGGACCCCCTGGAAATACTGACACGCACCTCGGGGACCCCCTGTACGTACTGGCACACTCCCTGGGGACCCCCTGTAAATACTGACACATTCCTGGGGACCCCCTCTAAATACTGACACTCTCCCCGGGGACCACCTGTAAATACTGACACACTCCCCGGAGACCACCCTGTAAATACTGACACACTCCCCGGAGACCACCCTGTAAATACTGACACACTCCCCGGGACCCCCTGCAAATACTGACACATTCCGCGGGGACCCCCTGTAAATACTGACTCATTCCCCGGGGACCCCCTGTAAATACTGACTCACTCCCCGGGGACCCCCTGTAAATACTGACACACTCTCCGTGGAACCCCTGTAAATACTGACACACTTTCCGTGGAACCCCTGTAAATACTGACACACTCCCCGGGGACCCCCTGTAAATACTGACACACTCCCCGCGGACCCCCTGTAAACACTGACACACTCCCTGGGGACCCCCTGTAAATACTGACACACTCCCCGGGGACCCACTGTAAATACTGACACATTTCCCGGGTACCCCTTGTAAATACTGACACACTCCCCAGGACCCCCTGTAAATACTGACACACTCCCCGGGGACCCTCTGTATATACTGACACACTCCCCAGGACCCCCTGTAAATACTGACACACTCCCCAGGACCCCCTGTAAATACTGACACACTCCCCGAGAGACACGGTAAATACTGACACACTCCCCAGGGACCCATTGTAAATACTGACACACTCCCCAGGGACCCCCTGTAAATACTGACACACTCCCCGGGGACCCCCTGTAAATACTGACACACTACCCGGGGTCCCCCTGTAAATACTAACACACTCCCCGGGGATCCCCCTGAAAATACTGACACACTCCCCGAGAGACCCGGTAAATACTGACACACTCCCCAGGACCCCGTGTAAATACTGACACACTTCCCAGGACCCCCTGTAAATACTGACACACTCCCCAGGATCCCCCGGAAATACTGACACACTCCCCGAGAGACCTGGTAAATACTGACACACTCCCCAGGACACCCTGTAAATATTGACACACTACCCGAGAGACCCGGTAAATACTGACACACTCCCCGGGACCCCCTGTAAATACTGACACACTACCCGAGAGACCTGGTAAATACTGAAACACTCTCCGGGGTCCCCCCTGTAAATACTGACACACTCCCCGGGACCCCCTGTAAATACTGACACACTCCCCGGGACCCACTGTAAATACTGACACACTCCCCGGGACCCCCTGTAAATACTGACACACTACCCGAGAGACCCGGTAAATACTGAAACACTCCCCAGGACCCCCTGTAAATACTGACACACTCCCCGGGGACCCCCTGTAAATACTGACACACTCCCCGGGGACCCCCTGTAAATACTGACACACTCCCCGGGGACCCTCTGTAAATACTGACACACCCCCCGGGGTCCCCCTGTAAATACTCACACACTCTCCGGGGACCCCCTGTAAATACTGACACACTTCCCGGGGACCCCCTGTAAATACTGACACACTCCCTGGGGACCCCCCTGTAAATACTGACACACTCCCCGGGGACCCCCTTGTAAATAATGACACACTCCCCGGGGACCCCCCTGTAAATAATGACACACTCCCCAGGGACCCCCTGTAAATACTGACACACTCCCCGGGAACCCCCTGTAAATACTGACACACTCCCCGGGGACCCCCCTGTAAATACTGACACACTCCCCGGGGACCCCCTGTAAATACTGACACACTCCCCGGGGACACCCTGTAAATACTGACACACTCCCCGGGGGACACCCTGTAAATACTGACACACTCCCCGGGGACACCCCTGTAAATAATGACACGCTCACTGGGACACCCTGTAAATACTGACACACTCCCCGGGGACCCCCTGTAAATACTGACACACTCCCCGGGGACCCCCCTGTAAATACTGACACACTCCCCGGGGACTCACTGTAAATACTGACATGCTCGGTAGGTGCTCAAGGCCAGTGATTTATCCCTGAATCGACAGCCCTGAAGGAACACTTTATGTGCTGACGAGCACATTATGGGATCCCGCTGTGCGCAAACCGGTTGCTGGTTTTGCGACACCGCAGACTGTGACTGTGCTCCACCGGGTGTGGCGCCCTTTGCGACCCTGTCCAGTCACGGTGTAACGCCCTCAACCCCACCAAAGCGCACCGCCCTCCAGACCCGAGAGTCTGGTTCCGCCCCCTTGGCCAGCTTCAGTGGGCAGGAGGTGACGGGTGGTTGGAGGTTGGGGGGGGGGGGGGGGCTTGCTCGCTGATCTGCTACCCCTGTTGTCCGCCTTTGCACTCAGCGGGCGGTTCGTCCTCATCCACCTCCACGCCCGAACCCAAACCGCCGATCAGGGGAAAGGCGCTCTTACTCTCTGGGAATATCTTGGCCTGGAATCCTTTTCCAAACACCACACTTTCCAAGTTGTTAAACGCCTGGTTGGGGAGAAGTTAAGGATACGCACACACACACAGACACAGACACACACACGCGCGCAGGCAGAGCAGTTTTGCAGCCTTTACCGCTCCCCTTAAAAGTCCCATTCAGTCTCCCTCAAGCTCGAGGGTTATGTTGGTGCAGACTTGATGGGCTGAAGGGCCTGTTCTGCACTGTGAGATTCTGTGACAGACAGTAAAGTGGAGCTGAGGCCACAATCAGATCAGCCACCATCTTATAGAATTGGGGCAGACTCGAGGGGCTGAATGGCCCCCTCCTGATTGGTTTGACCTCACCGCCTTTAGGCGAAGCGCGATCAGCTGGGAGGATTGGACCTCAGAGCGAGGAAGCGACAGGTCTCAAGCACGTTTAACCACGCCAACGACCCGTTTCTGTGTTGGAAACCCTGCCAAGGATACTGTTAAGGAGAAGAGGAAGAGAATCGATCCCAGGAATCCTCCGAGGATGGTCAGCCACTCCGAGGATGCCAGCTGCCGACTGTACATCTGCATCCCAGCGAACAGCAGGAGGGTGAGGAGCGAGGAAAGGACGAGCGAGGATCCTGAGCTGACAGCTGGAAATGAGGAGACAGTAGTTAACAGCAGCTTCGGAATCCGGCAGGGACCAACTCACCCCCCCCACACCCAACCCCCCAGCTCTACCCCACCCCCTGACCCCACCCCCTGACCCCACCCCCTGACCCCTACACCCTACACACCCCCCCCCACACCCAACCCCCCAGCTCTACCCCACCCCGACCCCAACTCCCTGACCCCACCACCTGACCCCTACACCCTACACACCCCCCCCACACCCAACCCCCCAGCTCTACCCCACCCCCTGACCCCACCCCCTGACCCCTACACCCTACACACCCCCCCCACACCCAACCCCCCAGCTCTACCCCACCCCCTGACCCCAACTCCCTGACCCCACCTCCCTGACCCCACCTCCCTGACCCCTACACCCTACACACCCCCCCCACACCCAAACCCCCAGCTCTACCCCACCCCCGACCCCAACTCCCTGACCCCACCCCCTGACCCCTACACCCTGACCCCTACACCCTACACCCCCCCCCACACCCAACCCCCCAGCTCTACCCCACCCCCTGACCCCACCCCCTGACCCCACCCCCCTGACCCCTACACCCTACACAACCCCCCCACACCCAACCCCCCAGCTCTACCCCACCCCGACCCCAACTCCCTGACCCCACCACTTGACCCCTACACCCTACACACCCCCCCCCACACCCAACCCCCCAGCTCTACCCCACCCCCTGACCCCAACTCCCTGACCCCACCTCCCTGACCCCACCTCCCTGACCCCTACACCCTGACCCCTACACCCTACACCCCCCAGCTCTACCCCACCCCCTGACCCCAGCCCCTGACCCCTACTCCCCATACAACCCCTGACCCCACCCCCTGACCCCAACTCCCTGACCCCTACTCCCCATACAACCCCTGACCCCACCCCCGACTCTTAACGCCTACACACCCCCTCCCCCACCCCGACCCTTGACCCCAAACCCCTGACCCCTACACACCAATCCCCTCCCCACTTCCCGACCCCGGGCCGGATTAGGTGGGGGGGGGGGCGTGGGTTTGGGGGGTATTTTGGGGGGTATCTGCGGTTCGCTCTCACTCACCCATCGCCTCTTCGGGCAGCTGCTGTAAAATGGGGCGGAGCTTGACCGCGTCTTTACGACAGCTCGCCGGTGCCACGTCGCATTGTGCGGCTGGGCGGCCATCTTGGTAAGGGAGGCCGGCCTCTCCGTCTGGCGGCCATGTTGGTGAGGCAGGCCAGCAAGCCCTGCGCCCAAAGGCGGCCACCTTGGTGAAGGAGAGCTGCCTCCGTCTGGTGGCCATCTTGGTAAGGGAGGCCAGCATCCACCCGGCGGCCATGGAGGTGAGGACTTGACAATGGCGGTTTCCCGCCTCTGTGGCGGCCATCTTGGTAAGGGCAAGCCCTCCCACTCCCCCCCCCCACCTTGGCCACTGTCTGGGTGACCGATGCCAACATGTTAACGGCCGGCAGCCTGGCCAGGCCCCTCGGGACGGCGTCCATCCTCCACCAAAACCACACACAGGGCAACCCCGGCCCCCACCAACACCCCCAAACCGGGGCCTAGTGCCAGAGGCATTGACGTCCCTCTGGCCCTGAGTGGACGGTCACTCCCCATCCGGGTACCGGACCCTCCCCACACCCCGAGGGACGGTCACTCCCTCATTAGGGAACCCATCCCTCTCCCTCCCCACACCCCAAGGAACGGTCACTCCCTCATTCGGGTACCGGACCCTCCGTCCCCACACCCCGAGGGTCAGTCACTCCCCCATTCGGGTACCGGACCCTCCGTCCCCACACCCCGAGGGTCAGTCACTCCCCCATTCGGGTACTGGACCCTCCCTCCCCACACCCCGAGGGTCAGTCACTCCCCCATTCGGGTACCGGACCCTCCCCACACCCCGAGGGTCAGTCACTCCCCATTCGGGTACCTGTCCCTCTCCCTCCCCACACCCTGAGGGTCGGTCACTCCCCCATTCGGGTACCGGACCCTCCCTCCCCACACCCCGAGGATCAGTCACTCCCCCATTCGGGTACCGGACCCTCCCACACCCCGAGGATCAGTCACTCCCCCATTCGGGTACCGGACCCTCCCCACACCCCGAGGGTCAGTCACTCCCCATTCGGGTACCGGACCCTCCCTCCCCACACCCCGAGGGTCAGTCACTCCCCATTCGGGTACCGGACCCTCCCCACACCCCGAGGGTCAGTCACTCCCCATTCGGGTACCTGTCCCTCTCCCTCCCCACACACTGAGGGTCAGTCACTCCCCCATTAGGGAACCAAACCCTCTCTCCTTCCGGTCTCTGCAGCCACCCTCGCCCCCCCCCCACCGGACTACCCGCCCATACTGCTGACATTACGCACATCCTGACACAGGGGGGTCCTTCCATCAGGGGGTGTGTGTCTCCCCTCTGCCCGCTGACCACCCTCAACTCTCCGCAAGGCCAAGTGGCCATCGCCGCTCCCCATGGACGGCCCCACCCCCACCCCCATTCCAAACTCCAGATTCCCTCCCCACCCGCTGCCTCCCTCGGGTTCCCCCATTGGGATGTATCAGCACCTCACCTCTCAGGAGGGCCACACCGGAGGTATACAGGCCATGGCGGCCACTGTGGCCAGGCCCAGCACAAAGGCAGCCTCAGTTTGTGAGCAATCCAAACGCTCCGACAAGGCATGCTGGGGGACGTTTTGTCGAATAAGGTGTCCCGTCAAGAGAAGGGAGCAGGCTCGGGGAGATGGTTCCGTGAGGGTGAGCTCCTGAGAACACCTAATGAATCATGGAGTGCTCAGCTGTCAGGGTGAGGCTATTTACAGAATTCCTAACTGGGTCTCGTCAACGTGACTCATAGCATGATGTCTACTTCCCAGCACATCCTGCATCGCGACACTGTCCCCATCAAACACTCCCAGGACAGGTACCGCACGGGGTCAGATACAGAGTAAAGCTCCCTCTACACTGTCCCCATCAAACACTCCCAGGACAGATACAGCACGGGCTTAGATACAGAGTAAATCTCCCTCTACACTGTCCCCATCAAACACTCCCAGGACAGGTACAGCATGGGGTTAGATACAGAGTAAATCTCCCTCTACACTGTCCCCATCAAACACTCCCAGGACAGGTACAGCACGGGGTTAGATACAGAGTAAAGCTCCCTCTACACTGTCCCCATCAAACACTCCCAGGACAGATACAGCACGGGCTTAGATACAGAGTAAATCTCCCTCTACACTGTCCCCATCAAACACTCCCAGGACAGGTACAGCATGGGGTTAGATACAGAGTAAATCTCCCTCTACACTGTCCCCATCAAACACTCCCAGGACAGGTACAGCACGGGGTTAGATACAGAGTAAAGCTCCCTCTACACTGTCCCCATCAAACACTCCCAGGACAGATACAGCACGGGCTTAGATACAGAGTAAATCTCCCTCTACACTGTCCCCATCAAACACTCCCAGGACAGGTACAGCATGGGGTTAGATACAGAGTAAATCTCCCTCTACACTGTCCCCATCAAACACTCCCAGGACAGGTACAGCACGGGGTTAGATACAGAGTAAAGCTCCCTCCACACTGTCCCCATCAAACACTCCCAGGACAGGTACAGCACGGGCTTAGATACAGAGTAAAGCTCCCTCTACACCATCCCCATCAAACACTCCCAGGACAGGTACAGCACGTGCTTAGATACAGAGTAAATCTCCCTCTACACTGTCCCCATCCAACACTCCCAGGACAGGTACAGCACGGGCTTAGATACAGAGTAAAGCTCCCTCTACACTGTCCCCTTCAAACACTCCCAGGACAGGTACAGCACGGGGTTAGATACAGAGTAAATCTCCCTCTACACTGTCCCCATCCAACACTCCCAGGACAGGTACAGCACGGGGTTAGATACAGAGTAAATCTCCCTCTACACTGTCCCCATCAAACACTCCCAGGACAGGTACAGCATGGGGTTAGATACAGAGTAAATCTCCCTCTACACTGTCCCCATCAAACACTCCCAGGACAGGTACAGCACGGGGTTAGATACAGAGTAAAGCTCCCTCCACACTGTCCCCATCAAACACTCCCAGGACAGGTACAGCACGGGCTTAGATACAGAGTAAAGCTCCCTCTACACCATCCCCATCAAACACTCCCAGGACAGGTACAGCACGGGCTTAGATACAGAGTAAATCTCCCTCTACACTGTCCCCATCCAACACTCCCAGGACAGGTACAGCACGGGCTTAGATACAGAGTAAAGCTCCCTCTACACTGTCCCCTTCAAACACTCCCAGGACAGGTACAGCACGGGGTTAGATACAGAGTAAATCTCCCTCTACACTGTCCCCATCCAACACTCCCAGGACAGGTACAGCACGGGGTTAGATACAGAGTAAATCTCCCTCTACACTGTCCCGATCAAACACTCCCAGGACAGGTGCAGCATGGGGTTAGATACAGATGTTAAATGGAGACACTGTCTGCCACCTCATGTGGCTTATACAGGATCCCTTGGCACTCCGTGTATGTCTCGGGGGAGTGCAGAGTGTGAACTGCAGGGAAAGGGGGTTGGGTAAAATCCTATTCTCTGTTCCCATGGTTACCCGAATCTCTTGCAGTGATTATTTTAATCCTGCGTGAATCGGCACACTTCACAACAAAACGGATGAAGGAGAGGTTCTGGAAAGATATGAAGAGGAGGGAATTCTGACCAAACGTCAGCCTCGGGCCAGTGGGTTCTCCCTCATTGAACAAGTTGAGATTTCGCGTCCCCGCTACTGCAGTGACTCAACCACACAGTCCTCAACATCCACTCCGGACCCCATGAAGTCTCATGGCATCAGGTCAAACACAGGCAAGGAAACCTCCTGCTGATGACCACGTACCATCCTCCCTCAGCTGATAAATCCGTGCTCCTCCATGTTGAACACCACTTGGAGGGAGCACTGAGGGTGACAAGGGCACTGAATGTACTCTGGGTGGGGGACTTCAATGTCCATCACCAAGAGAGGCTCGGTAGCACCACTACTGACCGAGCTGGCCGAGTCCTAAAGGACATAGCTGCTAGACTGGGTCTGCGGCAGGTGGTGAGGGAACCAACAAGAGGGAAAAACACACTTAACCCCATCCTCACCAACCTGCCTGTCACAGATACATCTGTCCATGACAGTATGGGTAGGAGTGACCACCCCACAGTCATTGTGGAGACAAAGTCCCACCTTCACACTGAGGATACCCTCCATCGTGCTGTGTGACACTATCACTGTACTAAATGGGATCGATTTCAAACAGATCTAGCAACTCAAGACTGGGCATCCATGAGGTGCTGTGGGCCATCAGCAGCAGCAGAATTGTACTCGAACACAATCTGTAACCTCATGGCCCAGCATATCCCCCACTCTACCATTACCATCAAGACAGGGGGTCAACCCTGGTTCAATGAAGAGTGCAGGAGGGTATGTCAGGAGCAGCACCAGGCATACCTAAAAATGAGGTGTCAGCCTGGTGAAGCTATAACACAGGATTACTTGTGTGTCAAACAGCATAAGCAGCAAGTGATAGACAGAGCTAAGCAATCTCACAACCAATGGATCAGATCTAAGCTCTGCAGTCCTGCCACATCCAGTTGTGAATGGTGGTGGACAATTAAACAACTCACTGGAGGAGGAGGCTCCACAAATATCCCCATCCTCAATGATGGAGGAGCCCAGCACATCAGTGTAAAAGATAAGGCTGAAGCATTCGCTACAGTCTTCAGCCAGAAGTGTCGAGTGGATGATCCATCTCAGCCTCCTCCGGAGGTTCCCAGCATCACAGATGCCAGTCTCCAGCCAATTCAATTCACTCCACGTGATATCAAGAAATGGCTGAAGGCACTGGATACTGCAAAGGCTATGGGCCTTGACAATATTCCAGCAATAATACTGAAGACAATACTGTGGCTACAAGAGCAGGTCAGAGGCTGGGAATCCTGCGGTGAGTAACTCACCTCCTGACTCCCCAAAGCCTGTCCACCATCTACAAGGCACAAGTCAGGAGTGGGATGGAATACTCCCCACTTGCCTGGATGAGTGCAGCTCCCACAACACTCAAGAAGCTTGACACCATCCAGGACAAAGCAGCCCTGCTTGATCAGCACCCCATCCACAAACATTCACTCCCTCCACCACCGACGCACAGTAGCAGCAGTGTGTGTACCATCTACAAGATGCACTGCAGCAACTCACCAAGGCTCCTTAGACAGCACCTTCCAAACCCATGACCACTACCATCTAGAAGGACAAGGGCAGCAGACACATGGGGAACACCACCACCTGGAAGTTCCCCTCCGAGCCCCTCACCATCCTGACTTGGAAATATATCGGCCGTTCCTTCACTGTCGCTGGGTCCAAATCCTGGAACTCCCTCCCTAACAGCACGGTGGGTGTACCTACGCCACAGGGACTGCAGCGGCTCAAGAAGGCAGCTCACCCCCACCTTCTCAAGGGGGCAATTAGGGATGGGCAATAAATGCTGGGCCCGGCCAGCGATGCCCACATCCTGTGAAAGAACAATCTCCAGGCCGACACATACAGCACCAATACTGAGGGAGTGCTGCTCTGTCAGAGATGCCATTTTGGATGAGAATTTAAATCGAGGTCTCTGTCTGCTCTCCCTGAAAGACACACTTGATCTTAAACAGCACCTTTTCCGATCACAGGAGCCCACAAAGCGTTTCACAGCCAATGAAATGACGTTTTCTGACGTGTGATCAGTATTCTCATGTCAGAGTTGCTGCCACCACTTTGTGCACAGCAAGCTCCCACAGACAATGACCCAGATCATCTGTTTTTTTAGTGATGCTGATTGAGGGATAAATACTGGGCCCCTGGACACCAGGGAGAACTCACTCCACCCCCCCAACCCACCCTGCTACCCCATCCTGCTCTCCTTCCAATAGCGGCCATGGGATCTTTAACAACCAAGCGAGGGAGCAGACATGGGCCTCAGTTTAACATCTCATCTGAAAGACGGCACCTCCGACAGTGCGGAGCTCCCTCAGTACTGACCCTCCGACAGTGCGGCACTCCCTCAGTACTGACCCTCCGACAGTGCAGCACTCCCTCAGTACTGACCCTCCGACAGTGCGGAGCTCCCTCAGTACTGACCCTCCGAGAGTGCTGCAGTCCCTCAGTACTGACCCTCCGACAGTGCGGCCACTCTCTCAGTACTGACCCTCCGACAGTGCGGCGCTCCCTCAGTACTGACCCTCCGACAGTGCTCCACTCCCTCAGTACTGACCCTCCGACAGTGCGGCGCTCCCTCAGTACTGACCCTCCGACAGTGCGGCGCTCCCTCAGTACTGACCTTCCGACAGTGCGGCGCTCCCTCAGTACTGACCCTCCGACAGTGCGGCGCTCCCTCAGTACTGACCCTCCGACAGTGCGGCGCTCCCTCAGTACTGACCCTCCGACAGTGCGGCGCTCCCTCAGTACTGACCCTCCGACAGTGCGGCGCTCCCTCAGTACTGACCCTCCGACAGTGCGGCGCTCCCTCAGTACTGACCCTCCGACAGTGCGGCGCTCCCTCAGTACTGACCCTCCGACAGTGCGGCGCTCCCTCAGTACTGACCCTCCGACAGTGCGGCGCTCCCTCAGTACTGACCCTCCGACAGTGCGGCGCTCCCTCAGTACTGACCCTCCGACAGTGCGGCGCTCCCTCAGTACTGACCCTCCGACAGTGCGGCTCTCCCTCAGCACTGACCTTCTGACAGTTGACCTCCCTAATCGCTTGCTGCATCTGAATACTAACTTTCCCTGATTCATACTCCAGGACACCCGGATCCCTCTGCACCTCAGAGTCCTGCAATCTCTCTCCAGTTAAATAATCTGCTGCTTTTCTATTCTTCCTGCCAAAGTGGACAAGCTCACATCTTCCCCTCATTATACTCCATCCACCAGATTTTTGCCCACTTGCTTAACCTGTCTATAGACCTTCTGTCCCCTTGCGTCATTTATAAGCTGAGATTATGGGTCTCAAGTCTCTGAAGCAGTCTCGAACCCACAGCCCTCTGGCTCTGAGGTAAGCGTGTTCCCGGACCTGTTCTTAGACAGTGCCTCATGTCTCTTATTCTGACACACCACACGAGAGGGAGGGACCATGAGGGACCCTCAATCCCCACAAGTCACTGATTCTGTGGGGGTCCCTGTTCACAGTCACCACGGTGGGACCTGATTATCAACAGAGACAAACGGGCTCCCATTTCCCAAATAATACTCACTATAACATTACAATATTCAACACTCAATTTAATCATTCCAATTAATTGTAATTAGTCTCCCCCCCTTACTCTCTTCCTCCCTCCCCCAATCCTCCCTCCTTCCTTTTCCCACCTCTTCCTCCTCCCCTATCCCCCTCCCATAGCCCTTTGACCCCTCCCCCACCCCAATCACCGCTCCCCGTCTCCAATCTCGTAGCCAATGGAACCCCTCCCCAATTTCCTCCCCCCCCTCTCCAATCACTCCATTCCCTCAATCCCTCCATTCCGGTATCCCCCAAATCCTTGAGCCCTCCATACCCCCCAATTCCCTCAATTCCCCTGTTCCCCCATTCCTTCCAGACCCCCAATCCCACCAATCCGAAACCCCCCCCAATTCCTGCAATTCCCTCATCCCACTTCTCCCTCCCCACTCCTCAATCCCTCCAATCCCCCATTCCCCCATTCCACCCATTCCCCAAACCTTCCATTCCCTCAATCCCTCCATTCCCTCAATCCTCCAATCCCCCATTCCCTAATCCTTCATTCTCCCAATTTCCCCATTCCCTCAATCCCTCTTTCCCTCATTCCCCAATTCTCCCATTCCCACAATCCCTCCACTCCCCCAATTCTCCCAATTCCCCCAATCCCCCAATTTCCCCAATTCCCTCAATTTCCCCACTCTCTCCATTCACCCACTCCCTCCATTCCCCCATTTCACCCATTCCCCCACACACTCAATTCCCAATCCCTCTATTCCCTCAATCCCTCCATCCCCATTCCCTCAATCCCTCCATTACCCTATTCCCCCAATTCACCCATTCCCTATATTGTTCCAATCCCCAATTACCCATTCCCTCAATTCTGCCATTCCCTCAATTTTGCCACTCCCTCCATTCCACTACTCACTCAATCCCTCCATTTTCTCAGTTCTCCAATTCCCTCCATTTCCTCATTTCCCCCAATTCTCCCACACCCTCAATCCCTCCATCCCATTCCCTCCATTCCCCATTCCCTCAATTCCCTCATTCCCTCAATTTCCCTATTCCCTCAATCCCTCCAGTCCCTCAATTCCCTCAAATCCCCCAATTCCCCCATTCCCCATTCCTCCATTTCCTCAATTCCACCAATTCTCCCACTCCCTCCATTGCCCCAAACCCTCCATTGCCCCCATTCTCCCATTGCCTTAATTTCACCAATCCCTGCATTCCCCCGATGCTCCCATTCCCTCCATCCCTCCATTGCCCCATTCCCTCAATTTCCCCATTCCCTCAATCCCTCTTTTCTTCATTCCCCAGTTCTCCCATTCCCACAATCCCTCCACTCCCCCAATTCCTCAATCCCCCAATTTCTCCAATTCCCTCTATTCTCTTAATCCCTCCATTCCCCCATTCCCTCAATCCCTCCATTTCCCCATTACCCCAATTCACCCATTCCTCAATCATTCCAATCCCTAAATTACCCATTCCCTCAATTCTGCCATTTGTTCAATTTTGCCACTCCCTCCATTCCCCCACTCCCTCAATCCCTCCATTCCCTCCATTTCCCATTCCTCCATTTCCCCATTTCCTCCAATTCTCCCACACCTTCACCCCTCCATCCCCATTCCCTCCATTCCCCCATTCCCTCAATTCCATCAATACCCTCCATTTCCCCATTCCCCCAATTCCCTCCAATCCGCCAAACCCTACATTGCCCTGTTCCCTCAATCCCTGCATTACCCCTATTCTCCCATTCCCTCAATTTCGCCAATCCCAGCATTCCCCCAATGCTCCCATTCCCCCATACCTACATTCCCCCATTCTCTCAATCCATCCATCCCCCATTGCCCCAATACCTCAATTTCCCGATACCCTCAATTGTCCCATTCCCTCCATTCCCTTTCTCCCTCAATCCCTCCATTCTCTCAATTCCCTCAATTCCCCCAATTTCCACCATTCCTCCATTTCCCCAATTCACCCAATTCTCCCATTCCCCCAAATCCTCCATCGCCATTCGCTCCATTCCCCCAATCTCTCAATTCCCCCATTCCCTCCATTTCCCCACCTCCTCAATCCCTCCATTCTCTCAATTCCCTCAAATCCCCCCATTTCCCTCCATTTCCCATTCCACAATTTGCCCAATTCCCCAATTCCCTCCTTCCCTCAATCCCTCCATTCCCCCAATTCCTCCATTCTCCCATTCCCTCTATTCCCTCAATCCTTCCATTCCCCAAATTCTCCATTCCCTCAATTTCCCCAATCCCTCCATCCCCCCAATCTCTCCATTTCCCCATTCCCTGAATCCCTCCATTTCCCCATTCCCTGAATCCCTCCATTTCCCCCTTCTCCCAAATCACCCATTCCTTTAATTTCCCGATTCCCTCCATTTTTCCTACCCCCTCAACCCCTCCATTCTCTCAATTCTCTCAAATCCCCCAATTCCCTCCAGTCCCATTCCTCAATTCCCCCAATTTCCCCAATTCTCCCATTCCTTCAATCCCTCCATCCCCATTCCCTCCATTACCCTATTCCCTCAGTTTCCACATCCCCCCTTACCTCAATTTCCCCATTCCATCCATTCACCCACTCCTTCAATCCCTCTATTCTCTCAATTCCCTCAAATCCCTCAATTGCTCCATTACCCTAATTCACCCATTCCCCCACTCCGTTCATTCCCCCAATCCCTCAATTCCCTCATTCCTCAATCCTTCTATTCCTTTAATCCCTCTATTCGTCCAATTCCCCCATTCCCTCAATTTCTCCATCTCATCCATTCCCCCACTTTTACAATCCCTCCATTCCCTCAATTCCCTTAAATCCCCAATTCCCACCATTCACCATTCCTCCATTCCCCCAATTCTCCCATTCCCTCAATCCCTGCATTCTCCCAAATCTCCCATTCCCTCAATCCCTCCATACCCTCAATTTCCCCATTTTCCCACGCCCTCAATCCCTCCATTCCCTCAATCCCTCCATTCACACATTCCCCCACTCCCTCAATTCACCCATTCCCACAATTTCCCCATTCATTCCATTCCTCACTCCCCCATTCCCTCAATCCTGCCATTCCTCCATTCCCTGAGTTCCCCCATTCCCACAATTCTCCCGTTCCCTCAATCACTCTGTTCCTCCAATTCTTCCATTCCCTCAATTCTCCCATTCATTCCATTCCTCACTCCCCTATTCCCTCAATCCCTCCATTCCCCCGTTACCTGAGTTCCCCTATTCCCACAATTCTCCCATTCCCTTAATCCCTCCATCCCCCCAATTCTCAAATATCCCCAATTCCCCATTCCCTCAATTCTCCCATTCATTCCATTTCTCAGTTCTCCCTTTCCCCCAATCCCCATTCCCTCAATTCTCCCATTCCGACAATCCCTCCATTCTCCCAATTCTCCCATTCCGACAATCCCTCCATTCTCCCAATTCTCCCATTCCCTCAATCCCTCCATTGCCCCAATTCTCCCAATTCCCCCATTCTCTCAATCCCTCCATACCCCCAATTCCCCCATTCATTCCATTCTTCAGTCCTCCCATTCCCTCAATCCCTCCAATCCCTCCATTTCCCATTCCCTTAATCCCTCCATTCCCCCAATTCTCCCATACTCCCAATTCCCCATTCCCTCAATTCTCCCATTCATTCCATTTCTCAGTTCTCCCTTTCTCCCATTCCCCATTCCCTCAATTCTCCCATTCCGACAATCCCTCCATTCTCCCAATTCTCCCATTCCCTCAATCCCTCCATTGCCCCAATTCTCCTAATTCCCCCATTCTCTCAATCCCTCCATACCCCCAATTCCCCCATTCATTCCATTTTTCAGTCCTCCCATTCCCTCAATCCCTCCAATCCCTCCATTCCCCATTCCCTCAATCCCTCCATTGCCTCAATCCCTCCATTCCCCCATTCCCTGAATCCCTCCTTTTCCCCCATTCCCCCAATTCACCCATTCCCTCGATCCCTCCATTCCCCCAATTCTCCCATACCCACAATTCCCCATTCCCTCAATTCTCCCATTCATTCCATTTCTCAGTTCTGCCATTCCCCCAATCCCTCCATTCCCTCAATTCTCCCAATCCCTCAATCCCTCCATTCACCAAATTCTCCAATTCCCTCAATCCCTCCAATCCCTCCATTCCCTCAATCCCTCCATTCCCCCCAATACTCCCATTCCCTCAATTTTCCAATTCCCTCAATCCCTCCATCCCCAATCCCTCCATTCCCCCACTACCTCAACCCCTCCATTCTCTCAAATCTCCTAATTCTACTCCACTCCCCATTCCTCCATTTACCCAATTCCCCCAATTACCCCCAATTACCCCCAATTACCCCCATTCCCTCAATCCCTCCATTTCTCCAATTCACCCATTCCCCCAATCCCTCCTTTCCCCCCAATCCCTTCATTCTCCCATTCCCTCAATACTCCCATTCCCTGAATTTCCCCAATCCCTCCATTGACACAAATTCTCCCATACCCACAATTCCCCATTCCCTCAATTCTCCCAATCTGACAATCCCTCCATTTTCCCATTCCCTCAATCCCTCCAATCCCCCAATTCTCCCATTCCCTCTATTCCCCCCACTCCCTCAATTCCTCCATTCTCTCAGTTCCCTCAAATCCACAAATTCTCTCCATTCCCCCATTCCTCCTTTTCCCCCAATTCCCCCAATTCTCCCACACCCTCAATTTCTCCACCCCATTCCCTCATTTCTCCATTCTCTCATTCCCTCCATTCCCCTATTCCCTCAAATTCCCCATTCCCTCAATCCTCCATTCTCTCAATTCCCCAAAATCTGTCAATTCCGTCCACTCCCCAATGCTCCATTTCCCCCATTCCCCCAATTACCCCATTCCCCCAATCGTCCCATTCCCTCAATCCCTCTATTCCCTCAATCCCTCCATTCCCCCAATTCTCCCATTCCTTCAATTTCCCCAATCCCTCCATTCCCCCATTCCCTGAATCCCTCCATTCCACCAAATCATCTATTCCCTCAATCCCGCCATTCCCCCAATTCCCCCATTCCTTTAATTTTCCCCATTCCCCAATTCTCCCATTCCCTCAATCCCTCCATTCCCCCATTCCTCAATTCCCACATTCCCTCAATTCCCCCATTCATTCCATTCCTCAGTCCTCCATTCCCTCAATCCCTCCTTTCCCCATTCCCTCAATTCTCCCATTCCTCAATCCCTGCATTCCCCAATACCTTCAATCCCTCCATCCCTCAATTTTCCTCATTACCTCCATTCCACAATCCCTCTATTCTCTCAATTCCCTCAAATCCCCCAATTCCCTCCATTCCCCATTCCTCCATTTCCCAATTCCCCCCACACCCTCAATCAGTCCAATCCCATTCCCTCCATTTCCTCAAGAGAGACTGTGAGGTTCTTAAGCAAATTGATACAGGGAGTGACAAGGTATTGGAGGTGTTGGCAGGCTTAAAAGTGGACAAATCTCCAGGGCTGGATGATTTGTCCCCCAGACTGCTGAGGGAGGCAAGGAGGAGATCGCAGGGGCTCTGACCCAAGTTTTTAATTCTCTCTGGCCACAGGGGAGTTGCCAGAGGACTGGAGAACAGCTAATGTGGTTCCGCTATTTAAGAAGGGTTGTAGAGATAAGTCAGGGAACTACAGGCCAGTGAGTCTCATGTCAGTGGTAGGGAAAACTATTGGAGAAAATTCTGAAGGAGAGAATCTTTCTCCACTTGGAGAGGCAAGGTTTGATCAGGGATAGTCAGCATGGCTTTGTCAGAGGGAGGTCATGCCTAACAAATTTGATTGAATTTTTTGAGGAGGTGACCAGGTGTGTAGATGAGGGCAGTGCAGTTGATGTAGTTTATATGGATTTCAGCAAAGCCTTTGACAAGGTCCCACATGGGAGACTTATAAAGAAGGCAAATGCACATGGGATACAGGGTAATTTGATAAGGTGGATTCAAAATTGGCTCAGTTGTAGGAGACAGAGGGTGATGACAGAAGGATGCTTTAGTGACGGAAGCCAGTGTCCAGTGGCGTACACAGGGATCTGTGCTCGGTCCCCTTTTATTTGTCATTTATATAAATAACATAGATGACTATGTGGGGGGTAGGATTAGTAGGTTTGCGGATGACACAAAGATTGGCCGGGTGGTTAACAGTGAGGTTGAGTGTCTTGGGCTACAGGAAGATATAGATGGGATGGTCAAATGGGCAGATAAGTGGCAGATGGAATTTAACCCTGAAAAGTGTGAGGTGATACACTTTGGAAGGAGTCATTTGACAAGGAAGTATTCAATGAATGGCATGGCACTAGGAGTTCTGAGGAACAAAGGGATCTTGCCGTGTGTGGTCCATAGATCTCTGAAGGTGGAGGGGCATGTTAGTGGGGTGATGAAAAAGGCATATGGGACACTTGCCTTTATCAATCGAGGCATAGATTACAAAAGTAGGGAGGTCATGTTGGATTTGTATAGAACCTTGGTGAGGCCACAGCTGGAGTACTGTGTGCAGTTCTGGTCACCACATTATAGGAAGGATGTGATTGCACTGGAGGGGGTGCAAAGGAGATTCACCAGGATGTTGCCTGGGATGAAACATTTAAGTTATGAAGAGAGGTTGGATAGACTTGAGTTGTTTCCGTTGGAGCAGAGAAGACTGAGAGGCGACCTGATCGAGGTGTACAAGATTATGAGGGGCATGGACAGGGTGGATAGGGAGCAGCTGTTCCCCTTAGTTGAAAGGTCAGTCACAAGGGGGCACAAGTTCAAGGTGAGGGGCAGAAGGTTTAGGGGGGGATGTGAGGAAAAACCTTTTTACCCAGAGGGTGGTGAGGGTCTGGAATGTGCTGCCTGGGAGGGTGGTGGAGGTGGGTTAGCCTCACATCCTTTAAAAAGTACCTGGATGAGCACTTGGCACCTCATAACATTCAAGGCTATGGGCCAAGTGCTGGTCAATGGATTAGGGAGGTAGGTCAGGGGTTTCTCACGTGTCGGTGCAGACTCGATGGGCTGAAGGGCATCCTCTGCGCTGTGTGATTCTGTGATTTCCCATTCCCTTCATTCCCCCCATTCTCTCAATCCCTCCATTCTCTTAATTCCCACAAATCTTCAAATCCTTCACTCCCTATTCCTCCATTTCCCCAATTCCCCCATTCTCCAAATCCCTTCCATTCCACCAAATCACTTACTCCCTCGATCCCTCCATTTCCAACATTCCCCCAATTCTCCCACTCCCTCAATCTCTCCATGCCAATTCCCCCCCACTCCCCCATTCCTCCATTTCCACAATTCCCCTAATTACCTCATTCCCTCAATTCTCCCATTCCCTCAATCCCTCTATTCCCTCAATCTCACTATTCCCTCAAACCCTCCATTTCCCTATTCCCTCAATTCCCCCATTCTCTCAATTCTCCCATTCCCTCAATTTCCCCAATCCCTCCATTCCCCCAATTCTCCCATTCCCTCAATCCCTCCATTCCCCCATTCCCTCTATTCCCCCATTCCCTCAATCCCTCCATTCCCTCCATTTCCCCATTCCCTCAATCCCTCCATTCTCTCAATTCCCTCAAATCCCCAATTCCCCTCTATTCCCCCATTCCCCCATTTCCCCCAATTCCCTTAATTCTCCCATTCCCTCAATCCCCCACTCCCTCAATTTCTCCAATCCCTCAATTCCCTCATTCCCCCAATTCCCTCCATTCCTCAATCCTCCTTTCCCCAATTTACCCATTCCCCAATCCTTCCATTCCCCAATCCTTCCATTCCCCAAATCCCTCCATTCCCTCAATCCCTCCATTCCTCCAAATCCCTCCACTCCCCAAATTCACCCATTCCCTTAATCCCTCCACTCCTCCAATCCCCCCAACCCCTCTATTCCCCCAAATCCCTCCACTCCCCCTCAATCCCTCCACTCCCCTATCTCAATCTGCCCACTCCCTCCTCCCTCCCTCGATGAGCCCCGGCTCCATCCCTCAACGCTGCAGCCTCAAGAAGCCGGGAGTGTTGGGGGGGGTGGGTCGGCGCGCAGCCGCGCCGGCGGGGAAGCCGCCCGCCCGCTCTCCCCGCCCGCCCAGGCGCTTTGGTCCCTCTGACTCGCTGGCCGGCTGGTTGGGTGCTGTAGCGCAGGTCCCCTGCATGCAGGGTTTGCTCTCTGTCTCTCTCTCTCTCCCTCTATCTCTGGCTGCCTGTCTGTCTGAACCTAGGTAACCAGCTCTGTAACTGCAGCTTAATATTTATATATATAATATATACATATAAAATCATTGATTAATTCACAGTTAGTCATGGCTGAATCCACAGACGGCGAAATGCATCATTTAAACACAATTATGGATACCTTATCCAGATTGACTGTAAGTATAAACCCTCTGTATCTTTAAAACATTTTAAACCAGCAAAAATGTGAGAATCTTGGGCAGTTCTGTCTGCTAACTGTAGCATTTTGGGCAGTGGATTTTAAAAAGATATATATATATATATATATATAAATATATAATAATAATAATTTTGCATATTGCAAGTGGATTTATTTGGATGTGAGGGATTTTTGATGCAGGTAAATTTGTTGGAAGTCAAGCTTCATTGAGGACGGGAAGCAGATTTAGACAGGGATTGAGAGGTTGCTGTATTGTCTTGACTCTGCCATCGGGGGATTTTTTTTTTGGAGACTGCAGAGATTTTTTTTTTAGAAATTATTTGTTTCGGGGGCTCAAAGGGGGGTGGGGGTGGGGGGGCGGTGTGTGGAACGTGTCAGAATGGAGAGGAGAGGGGAGTGGAGTAAGGAGGATAAATCCTGGAGTGAGAAGATGCTTAGAGAGGTTAATGAAATGGGATTCACACATACACAGACACACAGTCAGACACACACAATTACACACACTCTCACACATGCATACACTCACACAGTAACACTCACACACAGTTACATA